>JAJLSG010000267.1:0-67436 GCA_030567495.1 Ambrosiozyma neoplatypodis | reverse complement strand
ATAGCTATGACAAACGCTTTTTTAAATTATAACAATATAATATATTCTGAAAATGTTTACGTATACTGTCACATAATTATACTTACAATTGTGCTCCCTGAAAAGTCTTGTGAATCTGTGATCGCTGGTTTGAGTGGTTTCTTATAACTATGGCCTATGGGTAAACATTTCCAGTCTCTTACATCAAGTAACTTCAAGTATATAGTCGAGAATATATAAGACAGTTTCCATATACAGTCCCATCGTCTCCAGACTCCAATTAATTAATGCTTTAGCTCGACTATATATATATATAGTCAAAATCGATCAAGCATTAATTAGGAACTGGATCTCAAATTCACAAATGGCTGTCTATTAAGAAAAGTGGTCGTCTAATTATTAGTGAGATGGTAAAGTCTTACACGTGACCATAAGTATGTATCCGGTCACGTCCCAACGCAACCAACATCATTAAATAGACTATATAATCAAGAGCCATTTTCGATATTGAAGACCATCAGCTCCTAGTACGTACGTGCATGATTTTGATTATATATCGATCGGGTTAATTCACAACTTTGTTTCAAATTTCATATATATATAGAAAAACTTCCCAAAAGAGAAATCTGTGCCATATATATATATAGCTCGTACCTTAACTACGTGAGGCTTATTGTTGTGGCACAGTATTTTTAACCATCTATACATGCATGCACCGCCAGGCCGGTATATAGGTGGGCGTGTGGCGTATATAAAGATCCAAACGCCGCACATACGCGTATATGTATGCACAATATAATTTATAACAATTACAACGCTGCGGTTGAGCCGTTTGAATTAAAGCCCATGCATGCATGCATATATATAATTTTGTATATACTGTAGTCAAAATCAAGCATTAGGAACTGGATCTTAAATTCACAAATGGCCGTCTATTAAAGAAAGTGGTCGTCTAATTAATGAGAATGACAAGGGGCGGCACGTGATCATAAGTATGTATCTGGTCACGGGAACATCGCGACCAACATCATTAAATGGACGACCACTTCTCCTAATCAACAGCCATTTTCGATATTGACGACCAACTCCTAGTGCATGATTTCGACTATATGTATACGCGTCCGTGTCAACGCGCGGTATATATTGTCGAGAAAACCGGACAGGGAGCTTATGTTAATTTTTGCGATTTATGCTATATTTCTTAACTATGGCTTAAATATAGTCGAGAAAACCGGACAGGGAGCTTGTATATATATGTTAATTTTTGAAATTTATGTTAATTCTCTCTCGCTCATATAGTTAAGCCATATAGTTAAGAAATAGTCATAAATCGCAAAAATTAACATAAGCTCCCTGTCCGGTTTTCTCGACTATATATATTATAACAAATCTGGAAATCACAGTAATATTAACCTGTCAGAATAACGGAGGAACTGTATTAATTGGCATAACATACAAGAAGAACAAGCTAGAACTACAAATACATTTACAAATAAAGGGATGTACCGCGATATACCTGAATAACTTACACGGATTCTGACATATAATCACTACTTTAATTATTATTTATCTCTAAATAAAAGTGGTGTAGAGGTTAACAGCGGCTATTAGACAGTTTGGACTACATAATAATTATCAATTTAAAATCATCCCATGGTATATATATTAGTTACAATTTAGTATTAAATTTACAAAAAAAAAACTCGAGTTAGTATATATTCATCAATTTATACCCAATTAATTAATGCTGTGATCCGAGTTTTAATTTGATTATATATGACCCGGCTTATATATACAATATATATATATATATATATATATCGAAGTCTTATATAATATTGATCGAATATTTTAATTATATATAGATCGATGATCGAAGATATATCGAACATATATATATATTCGAAAAGAAATTAAGGATTAATTTCAAAAGAAGGAGAAAAAGAAGGAGAAAAAAAGAAGAATCCAGCGTTTAATCCAGCGTTTAACGTACGTACGCGATTTGAAAGCTGTCCACGCGCGTATATAGGTACGCTATACAGTCGTCTATATATTATACACGTTAAAGAACTTTATCAAAACTATATTAGAGTACGTATACGTCCTGGGGGAACCCTATATAAGAAATGTATATAGCTAGCTAGTCTTTACAATGTTTACATGTAATTGTATAATTTATATCTTAATTAATATAATTATTCATATAAATGTACATATCCATGTCTACACAAAATTAACTATATGCTAATTAAGGTTGTTGAATCTGTATATACGTGTTAATTCGCTGTTGAATCAGTGTTGATACTACATGTACATGCATATAGAACAAATAATAAGTCTTCTGTATGGCCCCGGGGTCCAGAAAATTGTGTATATACATACATGCAGCAATTTAATATACCAATTAATATTTAATTTCTGATCGAAACATTCAAAATCTTCTTTACTGATGTTTATAGTTTTTGGCATATATGTGACTAGCTGAAACATATCTTAATTAACCAGCCTACATTATTAATATTTATCTATCAGTTAAGTAAAAAAAAAGACATATATTATAATTAGTCAACAAAGATATAAAGAGAGGAGCAGCAGCTAGAGATCTATACTCGATATATGAGTAAGTATATACGTATCAAAGATATCAAAACATCAAAAGGAAAGAAAAAAAACTATATAGGGGAAAAAAAGTAGAATGGAATTTGAAAGCACCATGAAGTTTCATATTAACTTGATATGTCAACTATAACATTAATTAATTTGATGTATTAAAACAGTATTATTAATTTAAATTAATTCTATATAAAATTAAGTTATATATTAATTGTTTGTTTAAAATTGTTAATTTGATCGAGTGCATGGGTAAATATTATATCATTCAATTCAAATTATTCAATATATTAATCGGAGATATAAAGAATAATTAAGAAAAATTATAGTTAATTAAAGTTATATTAGGTAATTGATATAGAGCCCATATAAGCCATCAATGACCAAGATAATTTTCTATGTAAAACTTCTTGATTGTATCATAAATAAATGCAAACTGTCCAAATCTTTGAACCATCATGATTCTTTGATTTCTAAGCTCTTGAACAATATCATACACTGGATCAAATGACTCTTGAATGTTTACTGGAGTATGAATTAATTCCGATCTGGATTCTACCTTTTCTTCAGGGTTTGAATTTTCAAGGTATTTGGTACAATGATTCAAAAAATAATCAATTGCGACAAAAGTCCCAGTACGACCAACTCCTGCAGCACAATGAGCAATTATAGGATCAGAATTATTACCTTTCTTTTGAAAACTATGAACTCTTTCGGATAATTTTAAGATTTCTTCAGATGAATCAGCAGCTTTAAAATCCTCCCATTTATCATAATAAAAGTGAACAACGTGTTTTTTAAAACTACCTTCAGCATCTGTTAATTCCCATTCAGTCAATTGATATGAATCATTTTCTTCAAAATGCTTAAAATTAAATAATAATTCATCACCGCCAACAAATCCATCATCATTTGCAATCTTAAAATCAGAGTCAGCCCAATATTTAAAACATTGTGGTTTACCAGCTTCTAATAAAGGAGTTAACATAACAATTATAATTTGTTCTTCACAAGATTGATGACACATATACCAAAAATGTTCAAAAGTTTTATCATTTGGACCTTGAGTGGCAATATAATTACCAATTGATGAACCTGTTTTTAATTCAATTTTATTAGCATTTATATAATCTGAATATTTATCAGAAATTGTCTTTAATTTGAATCTTGTTTTATCATAGGCAATAATATCTGAATATTTATTTCTAGATTTATTATTTGAACTAGCTATATGAGAAAATTCAGAAGTTGATGGGTTTCTATCAGCATCATAAAGTCTTTGTTTTTGCAACTTCTCGATCGCAGAATATCTATTTTGAAGGACTATAATATGCTTGGATGTAATTATTAGTATTCGACTATACTTTATAAAGGAACAATAATGAAATTATAAGCTTACTATCAGCTTTAAATTATAAGATAATGGATTAAAAAAAAAACGTACCTTCAGTTGGCTGCAGCAGAAATTTTTGCATGGTTGATTCAATTGACAAAGAGTGACGACAACGAATGATTTCAGGTAATAATAACTATACGTTAGTACTGTTATATGGCACTTAATTACTTGAGATACACAAGAAAAAGTAAGTTGTTGAACTTGTTGTACACAGAGATAAGCTAAAAATAAAATCAGTGAGTCAACGCGATTTCACCGATTTGATCAAGTTCCTCCTTTGAAAGCTGCAGTTTGTTGTAGATAATGGACTGTATTCCTTGTTTCACGCTTGCAAGAGAGCTATTATTAGACTGATACTTGTCAAATCTCTTATTCACCATTAACAAACATTTAAGAATATCGTATTTGATTCTGTCGATGCTAGATGTCTTGTCTAAAACTAAATTAATCAATTCTAAACTTTTTATAATCATTTCTGATGAATAAACTGTATAAGGATCATTTAAAATATCTAAAACTGAATAACAAAGTTTCTTTGAGATTACCAAATAATAATCATCAAGTCTAGGAATTAGTTTATTTTCAATTGTATCTAGTAAAAATATCACAATTGAAGGATAATCACTTGATTTAGATAATGAAGATAAAATGAAATCATCAAATAAACTTGCTAATTTTGTATAATACATCTCTTTAGTTTTGAAAAAAGATTTATCAAATAATTGAAAAAGGGTTTCATATGCAATTGGTAAAATTATTAATGTTTTATTAACTGGAGTTAATGAAGGTAATGATAATAAACAAGGGACAATTGATTCAAATAAAATTTTACCAATATCAGTTTTGATTAAAATATTGTTATTAAAATCTTTAATTTTTTCCAATATTGAACTTAAACACTTACATGCAACAATCTTAATAATTGGTTCAGATTCATCTAAGAAATGGAGTAATAAAGGTAAAATTAAATTCCAATGTTGTTCAATGTTTGATAAATTAAATTTATCAACGACATATCTCAAATTTTGTAATAATCCAATATTTTCACGTTTAAATTGATCTGATTTGTTTAATGAAGAGCTAAATGAATTTCCAAGTAATGGAGTAATACCTCTAAATAAATCATTATTTAAATTTTGTCTTCTATAACCTCTCCTACTAATTTTTGGAGTTTCAGTATTTATTTTATTTAATTCTTTAAGAGTTTCTTCAAATGAAAATAATAAGTCTAAAATCTCTTCATCTGATATTTTTAAATTTTCAAGACATTTTAAACATAAATCTGAAATAATTGAATTAGACCATGGAATTAGATTATCAGATTTATAATAATAAGTAATAATATTTAATAAGTCATTTCTTATTTTTTTATCATATAGCTCATTTTTATTTGAGAGAATATAGTATAGTAATCTAAATTTATAGTAATTTTGAATTCTTAGAGTTTTTTGATATGTATCTGGTTGATCATCTTCAAACCAATTGAAATCTCGTTTAGGTAAATTTAATGATTGTATCAATGGCTGTATTATAAGTTTAGTATCAATTGAATCATTATTTTTCAGTTTTATTTCAATGACTATACAAGTAAGAATAATATCCTTGCTGAAGTTATCTAGTATGAGGTTTGTTGGTATTGATTTGGAATAAAATAAAATTTCATCAGATAGTTGAATTGGAATTGGGTCAGTGATAACCTTGGACTTGTAGTTCCTTATAGACTTCTCTATCCTGAGATAAACCTTCTGATCTATCACTTCTACCATCTCTGCTGTTAACCACTCTTCTTCTTACCAACCCTTCACCATCACCATCATCATCATCATCTTCTTCTTCTTCAAGGTCTCTACGCGTCGGCACCGCCTTGCAAATACGTCGATCGCCTCGAGCAAAAAAATAAAAAAATTCAATCAACAAATTAATGCAAACAAAGTGTTTAGAAATTGTTTCAACTTTTATTCACAATTCCTACTTTACCTCTATAGACGTGTTTCCTATTTATTCAATATATAGTCTCACAGACGCGTATCATCTTCTTGGTCTATCGTCTTTTTACCCCCTTTCATATCATCAATTTCTCCTTTGAAGGCGTTAATTAATTTAATTATTTCAAATATTTCAAATTTATATTACAAATCATGAAAAGAGTTTTTTCAGGCGAAGATTCTTCAATTAATAAACGTTCAAGGATACTAAAGTTTAGAGATGGCCTATTTGAATTTTTTGGTTTAAATAAGCTTGACTCAGATTCAAATTCAAATCCAACTGTTTTTAATGATATCAATAACAATACCTCAATTCAATCTCAAAGACCTGTGATAACGGGCAACCAATTAAAAGATTTATATGAACGTTCAATCAGAGGTGATGATGCTCCTTTACAATCTTTTCTTAAAACTATTAATAATACAACAAATAATGATATTTCAATGTTGGAGTCTACAAAATTTAATCCAAATCAAACAATTTTACAAAGTTTAAATAATGATAAAGAGAATACAACAACAAAACCAGCAAATAAATTACCAGTAGAAGCTGGTCAAAAGAGAAAGCATAGTCCAGATTCTTCAAATATTTCAATTACAGCAACTAAATTTACTAAACAATCAAGTGGTAATAAACACATTCCTCAAAGACCAGTGTTTAGTATCGATCCTCTAGAAAGAGCTAGACTTATTCAATTAAAGAAAAGAATGGAAACTGATAAAGTTCGTAAAGCAAGATTGAATTTCTTAAGAAAACATAGCCAAAATCTCATTCAAGTTAAACATACTCCAAATCCGAGAAATCCAAGATATACTGATACAGCAGTTGAAACTGTTAATTATTCACCAGAATTGTCGACATTAAGCAAACCTATTTCTAATTGTAATAAGAATAATAAGCTCAATAGTGGCAAATCTAAGATTGTTGATATAAATGAAATACCTGAAAATAAGAAAAATAAAAGTGGTTGGTTTGTTTTAGATCCTTATGTTAGTGATACTGAAGAAGATGAGGACAATGATAAATTTAATAAGATTGATCAAGGTAAACCATTAATTGATAAAATAAAATTTGTTCCAAAGAAAAAAGATGAATTAGCTCCAGCTAACGCACCACCTAGATTTGATACTGCAACTAAACCAAAATCATTTATTCCATCTAAGACTGATTATGCCAAGGCTGAAACAAAAGTTCAAAAACCAATAATACCATCGTCATTGAAAACTCAATCTACAAAATTACCAGATAATAAAGGTAAAGTCAATCATGCCTCTCTGGAAGATTTACCAGATGAAGATAATATTTCAAGTATTCCTACATCAGCATTTAAATTTGCTATTCCAAGCTCTTCTACTTCAACTACTTCTAAACCAGTTCCATCATTTTCATCATCTAAGTTATCAAAGGAAGATAAAGAGCAGAAGAAGTCTACACCAAGTTTTTCATTTGGTGCAACTACAAACCCATCATTTGGTTCAACAATTGAAAAGAAGGAAAAGAGTTCTACTCCTTCGTTTTCATTTGGACCTTCATCTTCATCTACAACAGAAAAACAGAAGGAGCCAAAATCTCTATTTGGAAAACCTTCTGATGGTAGTAAATCTGATTCAATAAAGACTAACTTGAATTTTGGCTCTGCTACTTCTGATGCTAATAAAAGAGAAGAAAAGAAATCATCCACTCCTGCTTTTTCATTTGGTACCCCTGCTACCGATTCCTCTAAACCTAATTCTGTTCCATCTTTCTCATTCCCTTCAACAAAAACAGAACTACCAAAACAAACTACTCCATCTTTTTCATTTGGCTCTTCAGCTCCAGAAAAGAAAACAGACTCTGCTCCTGCTAAACCAGCTTTATCATTTGGTTCATCAACTTCCAATGAAAAGAAAGATTCTACTCCAGCTCCATTTAGCTTTGGCAAAACTGTTGAAACTGCTGCTTCTAAACCAGCGTTTTCGTTAGGTCCTTCTGCTTCAAAATCTGATGAACCATCAAAACTTCCAGCTTTCTCTTTTGGTGCTCCAGCGGATAAGAAAGAAACTGCTAAACCCCCACCTTTCAAATTTGGTGCTGCTCCAGACAAGAACGATTCAGCTGTTTCATCTTCTACTTCCACACCTTTTGGTTTCGGTTCTTCATTAAATAAAGACAATGCCCCTTTTTCTACTACAACTTCAAAGCCATTTGCATTTGGTGCTCCTGCTACTCCAGCTTCTGAAAAAAATGAAGATTCTATTCCTAGTAAACCCTCTTTAAATTTTGGTTCTACTAACACTAATACTGAAAAGAAGGATGAATCTACTACTACACCTGCATTCAAATTTGGTGCTACTGATAATGGTACAGAAAAACCTGCATTTGGTAATTTCACTCTTCCATCTAGTGAAAAGAAAGATGATACAGCTAAAAAGCCATTTTCTTTTGGTGGTGCTACAACTTCAAATAATGATTCTTCATCTACTACAAAACCTGCATTTGGTGGATTTGGCTCTGCAACTTCTTCTAATGCTTTCAATTTTGGTTCAAGTAATCCATCTAATGGCAATAATACCAATCAATCAAGCACGATAGCACGTCCTAGCAGTGCTGGTGCTACTTCTGTTGGTTCAGCTTTTAATTTAGATGCATCTAAGGTTGCTTCTTCTGCTTTTGGCGAAAATAAAGTTACCAACAAATTTTCATTTGGAACATCAACTGCTACTCCAACTCCAACTCCAACTCAAACTACAACTACAGATATGGCTCGTCCTAAATCTGCTGGTGCTTTTGGTGGTTCTGGTTCTGGCTCTGGTTCTGGCTTTAACTTCAATTCAAATTCTTCAGCACCTAAATCAGGTTTTGGTTTCCCAAATACAAATAACAATGATAATAAGAGGCCTTCAAGTTCTGCAAGTAATACTGGCATGGGATTTGGAGCTAGTAATAATGCTAATGGTAATGGATCTGCTTTTGGAACAGGTTTTGGCAATAATAATAACAACAGCAACAACAACAATAATAATAGCCAATCTGGATTTAATGGATTCGGTGGTGCACAATCAAATACAAATGGTAAATCATTATTTGGTATGAACAATAACAACAATAACAATAATAACAGTAATAATGGTACTAATTCAGCTTTTGGCTTCAATGGTGGTGCTTCTTCATTTTCTAATCCAACTTCAAAAGAAACTACACCATTTGGTAATCAAAATCAACAAAATAAACCATTTGGTTTCAATTCTACGACAAATATATCATCACAACAACAACAATCAAATACAGGTTTTAATTTTGGTGGATCAGCTGGTAATTCAAATCAAGGATTTGGTAATAATCAACAACCTCAGTTTAATCCTTCACGTTCTGCTACTCCAAATTTCAATTTTACAGGTCAACAACAAAGTGCCATGGATCCATCTTCTATTTTTTCAGGTAATGCTGCTCCTTCAAATTCAACACCTCCTCCTAGAAAGAGACTTTTACCAAGAACTATGAGAGGCACTAACCGTCGTTAGTTTAAATATATGTGTTTTCTTTTAAATTTTACTTTTACTTTTACTTTTACTTTTACTTTTGAATATTTTCTCTTTTCCTTTAATTTCATTTTGTATATTTTCTTTCTCTTTTAATTTATTATATCTTATTAATTGTGTATAAATATTAAATAATTCATCTCTGACTCTCTGTGGCGCATTACCGGGCCACGTTCTGCACAGCCGTGTATTCATCTCAATTTCTAGAAATTATATTAATTTATGATTTGTTGAACAACGTGAACTGACCCTGTTTTTCTTGTAAATTCCTTGTATTTTCATTAAATTCAATTGAATTACTAATTAAATTATAATTGATTACAATGTCTACTAACTCAGTCCCACCAGAGCGTATGTATCATTCAATTCCTATAATTAATTGGTTCCCGCCATCGGTTCATTTGATTAACATACTAACACAAATACTTTTTCAATTCAATTGATTAACAATTTTATTTAGTTTTATGGGCTCAAAGATCAAGTGATTCTGATGACTTAAAGAATTTGATCTATTTAACAGTTAGATTAGTTGATCCAGAAAACTTAAAAATTAGTTTAAAATCAGATAAATTATCAGTCTCAGCAATTTCAAAAAGTCAAAATTATGAATTAAATTTGGAATTTTTTAATAAAATAAATGAATCTAAATCACGTTATGAAGTTACTGGCTCACATTTATTTTTCATTTTAATTAAAGATGAATTAAATTCAGAATTTTGGCCAAGATTAACAAAAGAAAAATTAAAGTATCATTACATTCATACTGATTTTGATAAATGGGTTGATGAAGATGAACAAGATGAAGTTGATGAAAATGATCAATTACAACAATCAATGGGTGATTTGAATTCATTCAATGGAGATCAACCAATTGATTTTGGTGAACTGGCTAAACAATATGGTCAAGGTTTGGATGGTGGAGCTGCTCCACCACAATATGATGATTTGAGTAAAACTGTTGATCAATTTAGTTCTTCTGAAGACGAAGAAGATACTGATGAAACAGCTTCAGCTAAAAAAACTGAATAATTTTAATTTATTGTTTTATATGTTAATTACTGTTAAATGTATTTTTCTAATCGTGTCTGTCTGCTTTAAATTTTTTCTTCCATTTGTTTGTTATGATTAATTATTCATTACTCCACATATCCCTTTAGTATTGCGTTAAATTGATTCTATTTTTTTTTTCTTTATATTATTAATTGCATATGTGGTTATGATTTAATTTTTTTTTTAAAAAGGTATATCTGATTTTATGATTTTTTTTTAATTGAAAGAAGTTCACTTCTTTTTTAATATTATTATTATTCAAATTAAAGGATAATTTTTTCTTTTCTTTTCATGAAATAACTTAAAATTTTAATTAATAAAGCAAAGTACTGCTAATATAAAAGAATGCAGAGAAGGAAGTAGAACAAAAAACGAAGGCAAATAAATCATATACAAAATAAAATAAAAAGCAGCTAGAAATAAAGAAAAGCAAATTTTATAATGAATAAAAAAAAAAAAAGAGAATAATATCTATTTTTTAATTTTTTTTAAATAACACACATTAAAATTGTAGAATAAGTATAGTATAGAAATCATTAATTGATTACAAATTATTGAATTTTTTTTCCAGTTCTTCTAATTCTTCAATCATATTTTTAACTTCAAGTGATTTACCAACATTTTTACCCCAAGCTGAATTTTCTATTCTATCATTTTCATTATTCAATTCAATAATTAATCTTTTAATTAATAATTTTTCACTTTCTAACCCATTTATACCAGTTTGTTTAACGTCATCCATACCATATTGATAAATTGAACTTAAACCATATAATGCAACAATTGTACAAACTAAGATGGCAATATAACCTTTTAATGTAAATCCTAATGGTAATGGATTAGGTTGTAAATTTTCACCACTTAAATCTAAAAAGTTATTAGAATTACCAGCTGCATTACCTTTAGTTTTAATATTTGAAGCTTTACAATTATTTAAATAATCTTTTGGTAATGTATCAATTGAAAATTGATCTAATATAACATTTGGTGCTTCAATGAATGTAATTGCTAAACCTTGTTCTAAATGGAAATCTAAATGACAATGGAAAAACCAAACACCAGGATTATTAGCAACAAATCTTAATGCCATATAACCATTACCATAAACAACACTTGTATCTCTCATTGATGGGATTTCAGGTAATGTTATATTATCAGGATTATAATGAGTAATTTCATCAAGTTCTTCAGATCTTGCAATAACTTGGAATTGATGACCATGTAAATGGAAAGGATGTCTACCGTCATCTTCATTATTAACAATTAATTCAATAACATCACCATAATTCAAAACAAATGAATTGGTATTTGTACCATAAATTTTTTGATTTGAAACTAAATCTTTTGGAGCAGTTAAAACAGTTAATAAAGTTGGAACTTTTGGTTCAACATAAGTGAAATCATCAAAAAATGCATAATTAACACCATCACCTAAATTATCCATATGTAAAGTAACTTCAATTCTATGATCAGGATCTGGTAATAAAGGTTTTTTTGATAAAGGAACTAATTCGAAATCATCCAATGGTTCATAAGAATCAATATCATAAAATTCTTCTGATGGCTTTGAATTTGGTAAATTTTTATCATAACTTAAATAATTAATTGAAGTTAATTGTAATTCGTCAGGTATAACATCTAACATGGTTGAATCAAATGTATGAACAATACAAAAGTTTTTTGAAACTTTAGATTTAGATTTAGTTTTTAATAAGATTGAAACTCTTTGACCAACAGATAAATAGATCATTGAAGTTTTTTTAGGTTCAGTGTAAACACCATCAACTTCAATAACTTCGAATTCATGATCTTCAATGAAAAAATATTGTGAAACCATAACTCCAATATTTGCAATTCTAAATAAATAAGTTTTTTCAGGTTCAACGCTAATTGTAACATTTTTAGTATCATTAAATAAAGAATTTTGAGGAACAGGTTCAGCACCAGTTGGATTATATCTAGTTAATTGCTTATCTGATAAAATATAACTTGGATCATGATACCAATCACTTAAACTTAATGGAATTTCGTAATCAAAATCGTAATTGCTTTCTATTTTGGAATCATGAGCAATTATCATACCTCTTAACCCATCGCTATATTGAGCACCTGAATGACTATGATACCAATAAGTACCAACTTGATCAATCTTAAACTTATAAGTTAAAGAATCTCCTGGAGGTATCGGGCACTGACAAACACCAACAGGTCCATCCATAAAGTTTGAACCATTTTGGAACAAACCATGAAAATGTAAAGAGGTTGAAGTATCACCACCTAAACCATTTATTAATTTTAATTCTAACGTATCACCTTTGTTGACGTTTATAATTGGTAAAGGCCATGTACCATTGAAAGATATAACTGGTCTATCTTTGATCCCGTCTGGATTAGCAGTGATCCAGGTTGCGTTAAAGACATAAGAATGAGTCTTTGCAGAGACGGCAGTTAGCCACAAAGCTAGAGATATGAGAAGAACCGGCAGCATTTGAAGTTAATCTCCTTTGTTGACACGAGCAAATTGACTCTGAAACTAGGAAAGAAACAACCTCTTTCTTGCTCTTCTTTTTTTGGTCTCGTAGTTTCTCACTAAAAAGCCGCAGACTGCGCTACAACATTTTCTCTGTCGTGGTCTTATAAATATCTATTACAGTTGGTTATACAGTTAATCTATTCCTCCAAAATATAGTTACCTAACTTGTCCATCTTCAAGTTTCCAACTCCACTACTCAATGCTTCGATAATCTTTTCATTTTCTTCTTCTTCAACATGGTCTTCTTCTTCATCAGTAAAATCACTTAAATCTTCTTCATCATATTCAGAATCTTCTTCTTCTCCTTCACTATCATCTTCATCTTCATCTCCATCTTCCTTTTGTGGTTTACTACCAATCATAGTTGAAATTAAACTTTTATCTTCCTCACTTAATTTATTTCTGTATCCTGATGCTTTAACTTGAATATCTAAATCACCTGTTCTTTTTATATCTCTTTTGAAATCTGGATAACTATATTTATAACCTTCACCAAATCCATCTGTATCAAGCATAGTTGAATCATTTTTTGGTTTATAATTAAATCTTCTTTTGAAAAATTTTCTTATACAATTAACATCTCTTTTAAAATAAAATTCACTATCTGGATGTTCAATTGAAATACATTGTGGGAAATCGATAACTATAAATCCATCTTCTTTTTTAAAATCATATGTACCATCTTCTTTAATCATAATATTATATTCATTAAAATCACAATGGATTAAACCTGAATTACCTAGTTTTATTATAAAATTCATTAATTGTGAATATAATGTTTTATAATCAAAATGTTCTTTTAATTGTCTCATTGGAAATCCAATAATTCTTTCCATTAAAACACAATGTCTTGAATAATCATATGGAGTTGGAACAGAAAAATCGTTTCTATAAAGTATAGTCATAAATTCATATTCTTTTTCAGCTGCTAATTTTGATAAAAACATCCAACTACCTGTATGTCTATTTTTTAAATAATCTCTGTTATTTTTAACTGTTCTGAATGAAACTCTACCTAATCTATGAATCTTTAAAACTTTATTAACCCCTTTATTATCAACACATGAATAAATATCTGATTCCTTACCAACACCAATTGTTGTACCTAATGTATCTAATGAATTTCTTTGATGCATTGATTTTAATGCAAGATAATCAAATCCATTATATGTAATTCTATATCCATCATATTTAGCATTTCTTAATTTTGAAATTAAACTTAATTTAGCTAAATCTGAAATTGCTTTATTAGCTGATCCCATACCTGTTTTTAATGATGCAATTTGTCCAATCATTTTAGTTGGAACAACTTCATGGTTTCTTGATCCAAGCTCGACTGCTGTTAAGACACGCCAATCATCGGCTGTCAAATATCTCATATGAGTAGTATCTAACTTCATTTTTGAATATTTTGATTATTTAAATTAAGGAATGAAAAGAACTTATATATATTTTAAATCATATAAATCTAATGAATTTTAATGAATTTTAACATTAATTTTTTTCAAATAATTTTTTGTATGCGGCTCCATCTACGGTGTACGGATGGGTCTCGGAGTTAATTTCGGGAATTCCCCAAATTAAATTAAAAACAAAAGCTTTAATTAATTTATACATTTTATAACTCTTTTTTTTCAAGTTTATTTTCTTTCTATTATTTAAAAAAGATGGTAACTTTTAGACTTCAAGAAAATACAAATATTAATTTAAATCCAAGTTTACAATTTGAAGAAAATTTTATTAAAATCAAGTCATTTCTGGTTTCAGTTCCAAGTTTAGTATCCTATTGTTTTGATACATTACTTTATGTTGCTTTATTATTAATAAGTACACTTTGGGAACCATTATTGCCACCAAGGGTTACACATTTTAGTACATTAAACACTGACTTATGGTATCCTTATACTCCTGAAAGATTAACTTATGCACCAATTTGGTTTTTGATTATTTTATCTGTGTTAGTCCCAATAGTAACCATTGGTTTTGTTGGTTTATTTTCTACTAGACTTCCATTTATAAGAAAAATATGGGATATTTTAATGGCTCTTTTATCATTATTAGGTGCTTATTCATTTCAATTATTTATTGTTTGTATTATTAAAAATTCATGTGGTAGACCAAGACCTGATTTTATTGAAAGATGTTTACCCCATAGTTTTGAAGAACAAGATATTAATGGAATGGGTGTTTTATCAGGAATTGATGTTTGTTCAAATTCAAATTTAAGATTAATTTATGAAGGCATGAGATCATTTCCTTCTGGTCATGCATCATCAATATTTACTGCTATGACTATTCAATGTTTATACTGTTGTGCTAAACTCAATGTATTTGATGGACGAGGTTTAAGTATTAAATTATTATTTTGTTTCATCTACCCTTACTCTATTTCATTTGTAGTTTCTTTTTCAAGAGTTTCAGATTATAGACATAGAATTAGTGATGTTTTATTTGGTGCTTTAATTGGTACTTTTTTTGGTATTTTATTTTATGCTATTTATTTCCCATTTCCTTGGAAATTAGATAACTTAGGTAGAGCTTATCCACCAAGAAGATTTGGTTTAAGTGAATTGTTTAGTGGAGTTGGTGGATTTTGGAATATACCTGGTTCAGAAAATTCAATTAATGAAAGAATTGAAACTGATCATTTTTTACCAACAGCAATATCAAGCAGTAATGTTCAAAAGAAAGAAAAGAAACCATCAAGTAATAATACTAATAATAATAGACCATTTACTGATGCTGTTTTACAAGATATGGGACGTAATCTATAGTAATTTGCTTTATTTGTTTTTGTTTTTCTATATACATGTATATGATATTTTGATAGATAGAATAATTTAATTTATAGAAAAGATAACTCTAAAAGATGTAAAAATTTTAATTGTATTATTTTCCAATACAAAAACTTGAAAAAACAACACCTAAAATTTCTTCAATACCAACAGCTTCACCAGTAATTTTACCAATACCTTCAACTGAATATTTCAAACCTTCAGTGGCTAATACAATATCATCATTTTTTTTAAATTTATGAAATTCTTCAAACCCAAATAGTACATCATTAATTAAAATATCTTTTGCTCTTTTTGAAATTATAATTGGATCATTAGATTCTGTCCATGTTATATCTTTAAATTTTAAAGTTAACTTTGAAATCAATTCATTAATACCATCTTCAGATTTACAACTTATGAATTGGAATTGATTTTTATTTAAATTTAATTCTAATGATAACTTATTCAATATATTTTCCTTCTCTTGTGTATTATTATTGTTTATTAAATCTGATTTATTTAATAAGATTAAAATTTTCTCATTATTTAATTTTTTTAAATGATTTATTAAAAAATCATCAATTTTTAAATCATCCAAGGGTAAAACAATTAAATTCAAATGAGCATTAATTGATTTATTAATTGATCTTTTAATACCTTCAATTTCAATCAAATTATCTGAATTTCTTAAACCTGCAGTATCAATAACAATAACTTTATACCCATTAATATCCAATGGAATATCAATTGAATCTCTAGTTGTACCAGGGATATTTGAAACTATAGCTTTATCTTCATTTACGATTAAATTTAATAAAGATGATTTACCAGCATTTGGAGGTCCTAATAATGTAATTTGAATTCCATCTAATAAAATTTGTGATTTATTTAATTTATTCAAATAATCATTAATCTCTAATTCTAGTTGATTTATATTGATTTCAACTTGATGAAATAAATCATTAATTTGTTCAATATCATGATCTTCACCAAAATCAATAACTGTAGTTAATAATGCAATATTATTTATAATTTTTGATCTCCATTGGAAAAAAGTCTTTTTAGTTAAACCTTCCATTGAATTCAATGCTGATATTCTTTGATATTCAGTTTCTGAATGAATTAATGAATTTATACCTTCTATTTCAGTTAAATCGAATTTATTATTTTGAAATGCTTTTTTTGAAAATTCACCAGGTTCTGCATATCTAATTGGTTTTTCAATTGAATTTAATTCAGAAATTGATTTTAAAATTGAATTAATTACAGCAATACCACCATGACAATGTAATTCTAATATATCTTCACCTGTATATGAATTTGGACTTTGAAAAAATAAAATTAATGATTTATCTAATAATAATTTTGATTTTGATTTTGAATTTGAATTTGAATTTGAATTTGGTTTAAATAATTTTTTCAATATTGCTTTTTTAGGAATTAATTGATCTGATGAACAGTTTGTTAATTTTGAATAAATTGTTTTTGATTCTTTACCTGATATTCTAATTACTCCAATTGCTGATCTTGTTGGTGCTGTTGATAATGCATAGATTGTTGGTTGTTGATAACTTATTCTTGATATTGTATGAAATGATCTTAAAATTGATGATGAATTTTGAAATCGTAGTAAATTAATACTTAATTTTAAATTAGATATCATATTCTTTAGATTTGAATAAAAGAAGTATATAAGATAAATTTAATTTAAAGGATTAAAGTGAAAAAAAATAAAAATAAAATAAAATAAAATAAAAAAATCTACAGCGATGCACAGCCTTGTTTTGTTTTCTAGTTTTCTAATTGAGTAAATTGACAATATATAAACAGAAAGATATACAAAGTGAGTAAGAAGGAAGAAAATAAAACATAATATAAGTATAATAAATCAATGGATAGAATATAAGAAAGTATAATATAATAGTAAAAAAACTGATGTGGTGGTAAACAAAGAATAAAAATTAAAAAAAAAAAATTAATAAAAGTAAATGTAAATGAATATTAAAAAAAAAACAATCAGTAATAAAAATCTAAATTAAGAAATAGTAGTATAATATTAATTATTAAGGGAATGAGTAGAATGTAATGAAATATGCATTTAAAGAGCGAACAATGTGTTTATTACTCTTACACATGAAAAGAGTTGAATTGTTTTTTGTTTTTTGTGATATTAATTAATTAGGGAATGTAAATTTTATAGAAAGCGAATGGCGAGAAGTTGGATATATTAAGTATTAGAATGAATGAATTATAATTAATCATAATGACAAATTGAATTTTTATTTGTAATGTAATTATTAAAAGTTTAAAACGAGTGAATGCAACAGTATTGTGTAAAAATTGTAATTAATTGAATTCCAAAGATGAGACAAAAAAATATAATTATAGAATTAAAGAAAAACAGAGAACTTGAAAAGTTTTGTTTTGAAAAAAGTTGATATGTTTCTTTCTAATGAATTGAAAAGAAAGATTGAAAATATGAGGAAAAACAAAATTGAGTAATAAGAAGACAATGACAATGACAATGAACAAGAACAAGAAATGATGAATGAAGAAAACGAAGCAGCAAAAAAATTTTAAGACAAAAAGATAAAAGAATAAAAGACATTGATGTTGAACTAAAACAAACAAAAAAAAAAGGCAGTAAAATAAAGATGACATGAAAGTTTGATTGTAATTTGTTTCATTGAAAAGATTTAAAATTTTATATGATAGTACAACAACCATCTTCTTGAGGTTTTTGCTTTATTATTAAACTAGCACGAGTTGCAACTTCAAAGACATCATCAACAGCTTCACCAGTTAATGAAGAACATTCCATATATTTTTTTGCACCAATAAAAGTAGCAACTTGTTCACCTCTTTCTGTCCTCACATATTTTTGATCATAATAAGGATCAGTACCATCATCATCAGGTCTTAAATCTTTTTTCAAACCAACTAAAACAACTGGGGCACTTGGACAATATTGGGAAACTTCTTGAGCCCATTTAAGACCGGCGTTATCTAAAGAATCAGGAGCATTTATTGCAAAACCAATTAAAATTATATGAGCTTTTGAATAAGATAAAGGTCTTAATCTATTGTATTCTTCTTGACCAGCAGTATCCCAAAGAGCCAATCTAACGGGTTTACCATCGACTCTACAATCAGTTGCATAATTTTCAAAAACAGTTGGATGATATTCAGTTGGAAATTCACCTAAAGTGAAAACATAAAGTAAAGAAGTTTTACCACAAGCACCATCACCAACGATGACAATTTTTCTCTTAATGACGTTTTCCGACATTATTTGAATAAGATATTGGACTATGAGTAGAAATAGTTGGAATTGGAATTGGGATTGGAATAAAGAAAACAAAAAGAGTAGTTTTGAAGTGAAGTGAATTTATTTTAATTTCTGGCAGTGGCGCGGCAGGGCGTGGCGTAGTATTGGGACTTACTTAGTGAAGGGGAACACTAAGACTAAGAGCAAGAGCAAGAGATGTAAAGAGGTTATAACAGCAGGTTTATATAGCAACAAGTTCAACAACGTCCAGAAGAAGAGGTTGGAAAGTGTGTTTACGCCAAATGAACAGAAATCTATTTATATTCAGAAATAATAGAGTTTAGAAACTTTAGATCAGTTATCAATTGCAGTTCTAATGGAACAATAGAGGGCCCTTATTCGTTTGTTCCTTGGATCTTAAATTGATTGGATTTAACCAAAGTTGCCAAATCAACGTTAACCTGTAGGTCCTGCAGCTTGCACACTTCGATACACTGGATTAATTAAAATTGATTGGTATCATGCTGTATATTACTGTGTATTGTTATCGACATCTTGTAATAGCTATATATAAGCTGGTATCGATTACATTAGCTTTGATTGAACTGTAGTAACATAAGAAAATAGAGATCTCCTTAAGAACGTCATTTGACCAGTTCAATCATCAAATCAATTAATTTACATGTAATTATAATCGGTAACTTGTATATATACTCTTGTATACTCTTATTGTCTGTCGATGTGTATTTTAGAATTGCATCCATGGGTATATAATAATTTATAGGTACGTTCGTTCGTTCGTCAAGTTGAAAATTCTAAAAATAACTCACTATCTGCTGCAACAGTGCAACTTAAATCCAATTATTGTGCTACCATTTTGTTTTTATCCCTTAACTTCCCCAAATGGTTTGATTCCAATTCAATTATTTCAACTCATGTTTATTCCTTATACTTCCAATTAGTTCATTCAATCACTTTCATGCATTAATCCCCTTAAATTAATCTCCTTTTAATCTAATTCGATGTCTCTCTTGTTTATATTCAACTAGCCTATATATTTCAGTAAAAATAGATTTATATAGTCCTATTGTAATGATATAATAATAATAATTTAATAATAATAATTTAAATAAACAACAAGAAAAAAAAAAATGGATATAAATCAAAAGAAAGAAACAATTTTAATATTAATAAAATTTAAAATAAAAGAAAACAAGAAATTAAAGAGAAAAGAGAAAACACATTCATTATTCAACTCAACTATACACAAAAACAAATAAAGTAAAAAAAAATATCAATTAATCAACGAAATCCAGTACCCCAATTATCTAATAAACTATTATTTAAAAACCCATTAGTTGGTCCTCCTGTATTTCCAAAACTACCTAATAAACTACTACCATTACTACCAGCTAAATTTAATTGAATAGATGAACTTGGACTATTATTATTTTGTGTTTGTTGTTGTTGCTGTTGTTGCTTTTGTTGTTGTGATGCAGTTAAAACTCTAACTGAATTAACTTGTCCTTGTTCATCATAATTAATTTCAAATGAAAAACTTAATTTAGAACTTAATTTTAATGATAATCCATAAACAAATTGTTCTAATGTTAAATTTGGAAATTGTTTAATTAATAATGATTTAACATAATGATATAATAATTGAATTGAATAATTCCCATTTGATTCAATTGGTAATTTAGCTGTAGCTTTGAAAACTTCTAATTGAATTATTTCACTTTCAGTTGCAGTTAATTTATTAATTGTTTCATTTGGTGATTTATTAAGACCTGGAGGTGATGAAACTGTATCAGTAGACCATAATGAATTGGCTAACCCACTACCAAGAGGATTAATTTGCCCTGGTGTAGTTGTCCAAATAGAATTATTAGTTGCTGTTGATGTACCACCTGTAACATTATTAGTTGGATTGGTATTTCCTGAATTATTAGTATTATTACTAGCAACTGTATTATTACCATCAATATTTGGTGATCCTGATTTAGTATTACCCCATATACTTTTACTTTCAGTTGTATTACCTAATCCAGTACCAAAAAAATTAGATGATTGTAATAATGATGGTTGACTATTAGTTAATCCACTTAAACTGTTACTTCTACTTGAAAATTCATTTAAATGACTAGTCTGTTGATGTGTTAATCCAAAATTACCTAATAAATCAATATCATTATCATTCTTGTTATTATTATTTGATGTAGTTGCATTACTTGGAGGTTGTGAAAATAATGGAAATGATGGAAATAAAGATGATGAATTCGTTTGAGTTGAATTAGTTGGAATTGCTGTATTTAGAAGTCTACTACCACTAGTAACATTACCATTCATAACAACATTATTATTAAATCCAGTTGTATTTAATTGTGCAGTTTGGAATCCACCCCATGGAGATGAAGCAGCTGTTGTTGCATTAGATAATTGATGATTAGTTGCTGTACCAGTTGCATTTAATCCAGGTAATGAAGATAAATCCATTAAAGGAGTTGCACCAAAATTAAGTGGTGTATGAACAACTGATGGTGTACCTTTTTGACTATCTAATGGACCAAATCCAGGTGGTGGTGGAACAATTGGTTGTTGTTGCAATTGTGGTGGAGCTGGGAACCCAGGTGGTAAATCTGTTGGAATGAATAAAGGTTGTTGTTGTTGTTGTGGTATTTGTCCAAGTGTTGAATTATTATTTGTTGGTAATAAAAATTGACTTGAATCAGGAGTTGCAGATGATGAAGATGAAAGTTGACTAATAATTGTATTACTTGGAGTTGTAGCAGAAGCAGTAACAGCAGCAGCATTACCAGACAAAATTTGTTGTTGTAATTGTTGTTGTTGTTGTTGTTGAACTTGTCTTTCTCTTTCAAGTTTTTCAGCTTTTTCTTTCTCCCGTTGAATTTGTTTTAATTCTTGTCTCTTTTTCTTTTCAATTTCTTTTTTCTTTCTTTCTTCATCACGACGTTTTCTATCTTCTTGTTTTTTCAATTCTCTTTCCTCTTTTTCTTTACGTAGACGTTCTTGTTCAGCTTCTCGTCTTCTTTTTTGTTCCTCTTTCTTTCTTTTCATTTCTTCATCTCTTTTCTTACGTTCAGCTTCTTTTCTTTTACGACCTTCTTCAGTTTTTCTTTGCAATTCCTCTTTATGTTTCTTTTCTTGTTCTAATTTATCATGTTCTTTTCTCTTTCTTTCTTCTTCTTTAGCTTGTTGTATTTGACGTTTTTTCTCTTTTATCTTTTCTTTCTTCTTTTTCTTTTCTTCTTCTTTAGCTTTCTTTCTCTTTTCTTCAGCTTCCAATTCTTCAATCAATTGACGTTTATTATCTTCAGCAGATTTCTCTTTATAAGCAGCCATTAATTTAGTTTTCAAAATTTTGGATGTTATCAGTTGCCAAAGTTTATAAGTTTCTTCAATTCTCTTCTTTGCATCATGATCTTGAATTTCATCTTCATCTTCATCATCTTCATCGTCATCATCATATTCATCATCATCTTCTTCTTCATCATAATGACTATATTCATCATCATCTTCTACATCATCATCATCTTCATAAATTTCTTCTTCATCATCTTCATCTTCTTCTAAATCATTTTCTCCATCATATTCAAATTCAGATTCACTATCATGATCATGATTATCATCAGTGGGAAAAGCACCAGGTATTTTCTGTAAATTTCCTCTACCATTTCGTTCATTATCTAGTTGTTCAACCATATCTATGAATTTTTTTCCATTATTTTTAAGTAAATCTTCCGCTACCGACATTACATCATTTTTATTATTACTAGTTGTACTTGTTGTTGTTGTTGTACTATTATTATGTTGTAAATGTTGTTGAGTTAATCTAGCTAAACTTTCAGCAAGTAAAGTTTTTTGACTCTTTACACCCAGAATGAAATCTAATAATGAAGAATTTATTTGATTACCATCAACACCACCTGATAAATTTTTAGCATTAAAAAATAATTGATAAAGTTTTTCTAATTCTCTTTCTAATGTGAATTTTCTATTACCACACATTTTACAATTACAATTTGCATTTTGTTCATCACGAATAACAGTCATAATTTCATCATTTGAAACAGATATTATTGATTTTCTTTTATCTTCAGATAAACCAATCCAAAACTTTTTAATTTTATTTTGATCTTCAACTGATGTATCAGAATCCCAAAGATAATTTCCAAAAACAGGTGCTTTAGATTGATGTTGAATAACTTCCTTTTGCTGATCCAATGTCCCAAGTGTTTGTTCTTGATTATTATGACTATGATTATGAATTTGATTATTATGATTATGTAATTTATGATTGTGGTTATGATCGTGATTGTGATTATGATGTGGACAATGATAATGCTCATCTTGATCATCATCTTCTTCTTCGTCATCATCATCTTCGTCTTCATCATCATCATCTTCTTCTTCTTCTTCATCATATTCTTCATTTTCATTTCCATGATTACAATGATGATGACTACAATAACCTTCATATTCTTCTTCATCACATTCATTTTCATCAATGTTTTGATTTAAAGGAGTAACTGTAACTTCACCATTTGATTCTTGTTTAATAACACGAGAAGTTGGATAATCAGTATTTGGGTCATTCAAATGAACTTGCATTTTCCTTTGAGTTTCTTTTTTGTTACTTCCTTTTCTTGTAGTTTTTTTAACAGAACTTGATGATTTAGATTTTTTAGAATTATTATTGTTGTTGTTGGTATAATCAAAATGCACGTCTTCACCAGCTATTAAATTAGTTGTCATTTCTATATTGAATTTTTTTAAGAAACAAAATTAAGTTATATTAATTATTAATTATTTGAATTATGTGATTCTTTTTTTTTTTCTTTAAAAAAATGTATTTGCCATATAATTATTATAAATTGATTTATTTATTGATAAAATATTTTAAAAACAGTTAAAAAAAAAATTAATTAAAATTGATATAGTATGATATGATATATTTAAAAACGGCAAAAGATAGTATGAATGGATATGCCTGTTTTAATTAAAATGTATCAATTATCAAAAATAAGATATCGAGTTAAACTTAAATGATCCGAATATAAATAAATAAAAGGGTTGAATTGGTTGATGAGTTGTTTGTAAGAGAGTAAAAAAAAAAAAGATGGGTTCAATATTTAAATAAAACTTTTTTTTCTTAATGAATTCAAGGTATAAGACAGGTTAATGTAATCTATGATACCTTAATAAATGAAAACAACTAGTCAAAATGAAGTGTGGATAAGTTAATGTGGATTAAAAGTAAAGTAAAAATAGGTATTGGCCTTCTTAATGCCTTCGAATTGAACTTGACTTAAAACGTTGAACTTTTGAGAGAGGTCGTGCGCGGGACGAGAAGGAGGGAGGCGACGGTCGACGCAGAGGGGGAGAGCAGCAGGTGGGCCTGGGGGAGAGGGCGGGAGGGTCTGCTGGAGCTGGGTGTAGGTGGTGGGGATGGTGCAGTAGAAGTAGGAAGTGTCAGTTACTGAAAACCGCCAGCTGGGCGCCAGAAAAGAGGGTCTTTAGGGAAAATTCTGGAGGTGAGACTAACCAGATCCGGCAGGGTGTAAAATCATCACTTCGACAATAAGGGCGACCTTAGCTCAGTCGGGAGAGCGTCAGACTGAAGATCTGAAGGTCTTGAGTTCAATCCTCAAAGGTCGCAATGCAGATGCATTCTGCATCTTATGTTTTTTTAATTTCTTTAATTTTTAGAAGTTGATTAAATTTTTTTATTTCAAACATTGTGAAATACAATCTAAATTTGAATATAAATAGTTCAGACCCTTCAGGGTAACTTAGATAAAACAAGAATCATAAAATATCTTTTGAAGGTTAATTTAAAGAGGGTAGTATAGTTTAATTTGTTTTAACAGTGAACAGTTTCACAGCCTTGAAATTGAATTTGAAAAAGTGCAAACCAATTTTCAAAATCAAAAAGTGATCACAAAACCCTGATTTTGAACTTTTGTACCACAGAATATCTGTCGTGGTACATTTCACTGACTATCTCACCACACAAATAAAATCAATTCCTGAAAGTCAGAATATAAGCTCAAACGTAGCTACTCTTAACAGATATAGCATAGTTTAGCTTCTGAAAAATCTGTAGCGGTGAGAAGTTAACCAGTCCCTGCGACAGATAAAATGTTGTTACCAATAACGCAAAATGATTGGATGATGACGTAGCACAAATGCGCTGTCGTACGCGACAAGATATTTGTAGCACTTTTTTCAAAAATGATCATTTTTTGATTTTTTTAAAATGGTTTGAACTTTTGAGAAATATTTATAGAGTGAGACTCAGCTAGCTATACAGTATTTACTCTTATTTAATTGTTCAATTCTTCTTATAAATTTAAAAGTTATTATTCAACAATCTATTAATCCAATTATATTATTATATTTGATAAATCAAAAGACAATGAGATTTGAAAAAAAAGAATTATATGGAGGTGCAATTACAGTTGAATTACCAATAAATTTAATTGATGCATCAAATTTTAGACAAGTTCCAGATACACAAGAAGTTTTTATATCATCTGAAGTATCAGAGATTGATAAATATGATGGTATTATAGTTGATTTAATGGAAAAAATTAATGAAGTTGAAGATTCAAATTCAATTGATTATCATTTAAATGAAATTTCAAATTTAAATGGAGTTACAAAAGATTCAAGAAAAATATTATATAAAACTCAACTTGAATTAAATAATTTTCCAAATGATTTTTCATCAATTATAATTTCTGGTGAAGAAGCTAAAAAATGGGGTAGAGATAATTCAACATTGATTTTAATATTAGGGTTGATTAGAATAAATAAATCGAATACAGATTTATTGATATCATACAATGCACCATTTACTGAAGCTAAAGAATTAGAAGATTTAAAGAAAGCATTAGATGGAGATTTATCTAAAGATAATATTGCAGTTGAAAGAATCAATAAAGGTAAGAAAGTTGTTTTAAATATGATGAATACGATCAAAGTTGAGAATTGGGGGTTATTTGGTTGATTAGTTTTAGTAATTTATTATCTTTATTTATACCAATATACCATTAATCTATGAATTAACCACTAACCACTAACCACAGTAAACCTCTGTAGACCGCACCGCCTCCCGCGCCTCCCGCGCCATCTCGGCTTAAAAAGTTCAAAACATGTTTAAATTCAATTAAGTCAATTAAGTCTCAGTAAGCTTAAATTAATGTCAAATCACCACAAAACTTCAAGTTGTCCTTTTCTGATACCCGGATCACAAGGACTAATTCATCATTAAACTATATCACCATACCACAAACATCATACTTTGCTTTATCTCTCTTTTATTCTGCTTTATTTACTTACTTTCACGTCCCTAAACTTGCTCTTATCTACAAGTATAATATAATATAATATAATATAATATAATATGAAATTCAAATCTTTAATAAATTTGGCAACAATTATAACTACTGTCTTTGCTGAATCAAAAGATGATTATCTAGTCAAAGATTTACCAGGGTTATCTGATATTTCACTTAATAAAAGACCTATTATGCATGCTGGTCAATTGGATTCTGATTTAAATAATAATATTACAAATTTGTTTTTTTGGAAATTTGCTAAACCTTCATCAAATTCAACTTTATCTAAAAAACGTGATAATAGATTAACTATATGGTTAAATGGAGGTCCTGGTTGTTCTTCTATGGATGGTGCTTTAATGGAAATTGGTCCATTTAGAATAGATAATCAAGAAAAAGTTCAATTAAATGAAGGTTCTTGGTTACAAACATCAGATTTATTATTTATTGATCAACCTGGTGGAACTGGGTTTTCATATACTGAAACTTTTGATCGTGAATTATATGAAGCTGCTGATCATTTTATTGTTTTTTTAAAAAATTATTTTAAATTATTTCCAAATGATTTATCAAAAGAAATTTATATTGCTGGTGAATCTTATGCTGGACAATATATACCTTATTTTGCTGATTATATTTTAAAAGAAAATTCAAAAAAAGATAATGATTTTAATATTAATTTAAAAGGTTTATTAATTGGTAATGGTTGGATTGAACCAGATATTCAATCTTTAGCTTATGTTCCATTTTTTATGGAAAATGGTTTAATTGATAAATCAAATGATCAATTTTCAAGAGTTTTAAAAAGTCATGAAAAATGTCAAAATGCAATTGCAAATAAAGATGATAAATCTTTTGAAAAAGATGCTTGTAATAGAGTTTTAGATGTTCTTTTAAGAGCTCTAATGGAACGTGAAGGTGATAAGCGTACTTGTTTAAACATGTATGATTATAGAAAAACAGATTCTTATCCTTCATGTGGTGCAAATTGGCCTGAAGATCTAGTTACTGTTACACCATTTTTAAATATACCTGATGTTCAAAAAGAATTAAATTTAAAAAATCCAAAAATTTGGAGTGAATGTGATAATACTGTTTCAAGATTTTTTAATCCAACTTCAAAGAAATCTTTTGAAATTATACCTGGTTTATTAAAACAAATTTCAATTATGTTATTTAATGGTGATAAAGATATTATTTGTAATTATTTAGGTACTGAAAATTTAATTAAAGAATTAGAAATTAATGATAATCAATTAGGTTTTTCAAATGATTCAAAAACTATTGATTGGTTTTATAATGATAATCAAGTTGGTGAAGTTCGTAATGAATTTAATTTAACTTATGTGAAAATTTTTGATTCTTCACATATGGTTCCTTATGATTTACCTGAAGTTTCTAGAGGTTTATTAGATATTATGATCCCTGATTCTGAAATTATTGGATCTAAGTTTATGACTCCTGTTTATAATTATGATTCTGATGATTACTATTATTCAAAATCTGAACAACAATCTGAAGAACCATCAGATAATACTGATACTGGCGATAATAATGAAGAAGAACCAGAAACTAAACATGGTTTATCATTCTATTTCTTTGAATTTGTTATGATTGTTATATTAGGTGCTATTTTCTTCTATTGTTATAAAGCATATATGGGTACTTATCCATCAAAATCTTCATTTTTATCAAATGTTTCAGGTTCAAGAAAAAAGAAAAGAGTTCATTGGTTTGATGATTCTGAAGAAGAAGAAGAAGACGATTCACAAATTTTGGGTGAACAACAACAACAACCAGCCAATAAATCTATGTTAGGTTCAGTTTTGAATAGATTAGGTTATAATAATAATTCGAACTATATGCCTGTTGGTAATGATAGAGAAAGAGATATTGAAATGGGGGATGTTGAAGATCAATTTATAATGGAAAGTGATGATGATGAATATATGGGTGGAAATCCTAACAATAATAATGATACCATTGAAGAAGAACAACGTCAACAACAACAATAGTGATATTTGATCTTCCCATTTTTTTTTTTCTTGTTTTAATTGTTTTTTTTTTACTTCATTTTGTTTGTATATTATATAGAGAAGTAAAAGCTTTTCTTCCTTTCTTTATTTTTTGTTTTGGTTTACCCTTTTTATATCGCATTACATTTTCGTTAGTCTTCATGATTATTATTTAAATATTATATTTGATTGTTTTTTGTCGTTATATTTGAGAATAATTTATTAGGTATAATGTACTAAGAATGTATATAAAAATGTAAAATGTAAAATGTAAAATGTAAAATTCAAATAGAAACTAATAATTTAGGATTAATTAAATACTTTAAAATCATCAATGCAATAACACCAGCACCACAAATAACACCTGAAAAAATAATCATATGTGAATATCCAGTCATATCTTCAGATCCTAAAATCTTACCAGCAATTGGTAATGTAGCCATATCAAACAATGCAACAAATCCATAAACCAATCCGAATCTTTTACCAGCATCTTCAACCCTTGATAGTTGACCAATTAGAGCAGGTATTAATGAGTATGTAGCAGCAACGAAAAAACCATAAATAATTGCAAAAAAATATAATCCTAGTAATTTATGTGTATAATATTGAGCAGGTAACCATAATGCAAACATTACAACAGTCATTGAAAAAGTCATTAGCATTAACATATTTAATCTACCCCAATAATCAGCAGCTAATGATGGAATAATGTGACCAAATAATCCAGCTACACCGAATATTGTAATCATTAAAAATGATGCACTTTCAGAAATACCTTCAGCAATTGCAAATGATGGTAAGTAAGTTAAAACAACAACTAATGATGCTTCAACTAAGACACATGAGACAATTAATGTGAAGAAAACTTTATCTTTCAATTGTGATGGATCGATATTTCTAGCAATATGAACCCAAATTGATTCCTTTGGTTTACCTCTATTTAATTGTTCTGTTCTATCAACAACAATAACTAATGATATCAAGAGACAAACCAAACTGAATAGAGCTAGAACTCTTATAGCCCAACCCCAACCAACTTGAACATATAATTTTCTCAAGAATAAAGGTATAATACATCCACCCAAACTACCACCAAGTTCACTAATACCTTGCATTAAACCAAGTTTCTTGATATAATAATGGTTTATAACTGCAATCAAACAAGAAATAACACATCCTGAACCAATACCAACCATGAATCCAAATGCTAAAATAAATTGGTATGTAGTATAACAGAATGAAGTTGCGACCAAACCACCAGTCATTAAAAGAGTACCAATAATTAATAATGGTCTAACACCATATTGATCAAAAACAGGACCAAGAAATAAAGCAGAACCCATGGTGAATAAATTATACATTGAAAAAATCCATGAATAAGTAGAAGCTTGAACATCAACTAATTGATGTGCACCAATATATGATTGTAAAATACCAACAGATGAAGTAATTCCCCAAGCAGGCATTAAACCAATCATTGAACCTATAACTATTATGAAATGACCTGTGTCGTATTTGAAACCATCATCTTCTATAATATCTTGATTAGCAGCATTAGTTGTAAAATGTGAATGGATAGTTGCTGTTGTAGTTGGGAAATTGAAGTTATGACTTGTTGGAGTATCTGGTAATTCGATATTAGTTGAATTTGTATGATTTTGAGCTAATTCGATACTTTCGATTCCATAATTGTCACTATTAGATAATCCCAAATCGAAAGCTTGATCATTTGGTATGTTTCTTTGTTTAACTGAAGTCATGTTGATAGGTTGGGATTGTGGTTAATGAATTTGGAATAAAATGATTAATTTATCAAAGTTTTAATTTTTTAATAGAGTAACAAAAAGAAAAAGCCTGCCACTGCTGCCAGAGTCTGATGAGTCAACCTTTCAATAGCACTTTCAGACGTACGTACTGTTATAGATATGTATCTTCTCCCAGTTATAACTTAATTATTAGCTAAATAAAATTTTACCAAATCCCCATCTGGATATTCTACGCTGCGATCTTATAGCCGAGAGGGAATCTTGTACATGTAATTTACAATTTATTAACGAAAAGTCAATTAATGGTTCAAAACTTTCAAAACGTATAAGAGAACAAATATTGTAAAGCATAACTAATCAAAGTTAACTTATAAGTTAAACAGATATCAACATCTTTGGGTTGATAAGGTATTTCAAAGTAAACATAGAAATTACAGAACCACCACAAATAGCACCTGTAAAAATAATCATATTTGAATAACCTGCCATATCTTTAGATCCTAAGATTTTACCAGCAATTGGTAAGACAGCCAAATCAAACAGAGCAACAAATCCATAAATTAATCCAACTCTTTTACCACTGTCCTCAATTCTTGATAGTTGACCAATAACTGCAGGAACTAATGAGTATGTGGCAGCAGCAAAAAATCCATAAATTATTGTAAAGAAATATAATCCAAGAAGTTTATGTGGGTAGTACTGAGCAGGTAACCATAATGAAAACATTAAAACAGTCATTGAAAATGTTGTTATCATTAATATATTTACTCTACCTAAATAATCAGCAACTAATGGTGGAATAACATGACCAAATATACCTGAAACACCAAACATTGTAACCATTAAAAATGAAGAACTTTCAGAAATACCTTCAGCAATTGCAAATGATGGTAAATAAGTTGAAACAACAAGTGATGATGCTTCAAGTAAAACACAAGAAATAATTAACGTAAAGAGAATTTTGTCTTTTAACTGAGTTGGATCACCACCTCTTTTAATATGAATCCAAATTGATTCTTTAGGCTTATCTTTATTTAATTGCCCTGTTCTATCAACGACAAGGACAATTGATATCAAAAGACAAGTGAAACTGAATAAAGCTAGAACTCTTATAGCCCAACCCCAACCAACTTGAACATATAATTTTCTCAAGAATAAAGGTATAATACATCCACCTAAACTACCACCCAATTCACTAATACCTTGCATTAAACCAAGCTTCTTTCTATAATAATGGTTTATAACCACAGTTAAACAAGAGATAGCACAACCGGAACCAATACCAGCCATCAAACCAAATGCTAAAATAAATTGATAAGTTGTATAACAGAATGAAGTTGCAACCAAACCACTAGTTACTAAAATTATAGATGCTATTAATAATGGTCTAGCACCATATTGATCAAAGACAGGTCCAAAACACAATCCACCTCCCATAGCAAAAAGACTATAGACTGAAAAAATCCATGAATAAGTAGAAGCTTGAACATCAGCTAATTGATGTTCACCAATATATGATTCTAAAACACCAAGAGAAGTAGCCATACCCCAAGGAACCATCAATCCAATCATTGAACCTATAACAATTCTAAAGTGACCTTTATCATATTGAAAACCATCTTCTTCGATTAATTCTTGATTAGTAGTTGTAAGATCCAAATCATGAGTGATTGCAATTGGTATTTCATTACTAGCACCAGTTGCGGTTTGATTTTCAGTTAATTCAATACTTTGCAGTCCAAAATCTTGAGATAAGTTTCTTTGTTTAACTGAAGTCATATGTAGATAAGTAATGTTTGATTTATATTTGATCAGATATCAATAAATTTAAAGCGATGGGATGATCGAATTTCATCAATTTATAGTAACTGGTCAATTGGATCGAGTAACTAAAAAGAGAACATTATTTAGAGAAAGAAATTAAAGGATCGAGTATCTAAATTAGGACCCAGCTAGGAGAAGTTCTATATAGCTCAGGGATTCAGGGATTCAGGCTCATTCAGCTATTTGCGCTCTAATTGCGCTCTAATTGCGCTCACGATTCACGATTCACGAATTAATTAATGAGAAACATCTATACGTTACATAATAATTGTATAATTCGTATAATTCATATATGGTTTTAATTATATACATGTACATAAACTAGAGTTATATATCAGAAAAAATAATGAAAAATACCTATACGTACTATAGCTGGAAAAGTTAGAAAACATTAAAATTAAACAGAGATCAACATCTTTGGATTAATAAGATATTTCAAAATAACTACTGCAATAACAGAACCACTACAAATAATACCAGAAAAAATAATCATATGTGAATATCCAGTCATATCTTCAGATCCTAGAATTTTACCAGCAATTGGTAATATAGCTAAATCAACTGTTGCAACAAACCCATAAATTAAACCAAATCTTTTACCAGAGTCTTCAATTCTGGATAATTGACCAATAACTGCTGGAATTAATGAATATGTAGCAGCAACAAAAAATCCATAAATAATTGCAAAAAAATATAATCCTAGTAATTTATGTTGATAATATTGAGCAGGTAACCATAATGTAAATAATAAAATGGTCATAATAAGATTAACCAATACTAAAGTATTCACTCTACCCCAACGGTCAGCTATTAATGATGGAATAATGTGACCAGATAATCCAGCTACACCAAAAATTGTAATCATTAAAAATGATGCACTTTCAGAAATACCTTCAGCAATTGCAAATGATGGTAAATAAGTTAAAACAATAATTAACGAAGCTTCAATTAAAACACAAGTAGCAATTAATGTTGCAAAGATTTTATCTTTTAATTGAGTTGGATCAAAGTTTCTTCTAATATGAATCCAAATTGGTTCTTTTGGTTTATCTTTATTTAATTGTTGGGTTCTATCCTTAACTGTGATTAAAGCTATTGAAAGGCAAACTAAACTAAATAAAGCTAATATTCTAATGGACCAACCCCAACCAACTTGAACATACAATTTTCTCAAGAATAAAGGTATAATACATCCACCTAAACTACCACCTAATTCACTAATACCTTGCATCAAAGCTAATTTCTTAATATAATAATGATTAACAACGGGAACTAAACATGCAACTATACAGCCTGAGCCAATACCAACCATGAATCCAAAAGCTAATATAAATTGATAAGTAGTATAACAGAATGAAGTTCCAATTAAACCTCCAATCATTAAAATAGTACCCACAATCAATAATTTTCTAACACCATACTGATCAAATACAGGTCCTAAAACTATAGCTTCACCCATTAGAAAAAAAGCATAAACTGAAAAAATCCATGAATAAGTAGAAGCTTGAACATCAGCTAATTGATGTTCACCAACATAAGATTGTAAGATACCAGTTGAAGTACCGATACCCCAAGCAGGCATCAATCCAATCATAGTGCCCAAAACTATTATAAAGTGACCTTTATCATATTGAAATCCATCTTCTTCTATCAAATCTTGATTAACTGCGTTAGTTGTGAAATGTGAGTGAATAGTTGCTGTTGTAGTTGGAAAATCGAAGTTATGACTTGTTGGAGTATCTGGTTCATTACTTATTGAAAGATTACCAGAAGGAGAGCTATTACTAATAGTTGTTGTAGCTATATCTCTTTCCAATTTAAGATTTCTTAAACCATAAGTTTGATTATTTGATGTATTTTTTTGATTAGTTGAAGACATATGTGATTAATAGTGGAAAGTTGGAATAGTAATTGTGATTTCTGATCAAATCAGTATGAAGGAAACCTCTATAAGTTAAGGAACTGTGACTTTGTAATTAAGTTAAAAAAAGTAATCGTATAATTAAATCAAATTAAGTGATACATGTACATGTATTGGGCAAAAGAAAAAGAATAAGAATAAGAATAAAGCCTATTCTAGTATTCTGACTTTTCCCTTTATTCCTTACTATAAAAATGAAAATGGTGGCGATGCATTGAGCTGATTGAGACTTGAACTTGCAATTGACCAGAAGCAATGAAATACAATTCAGCTATTCGGCTTCCATCAGATGAAATTGGCTCCAATAGTTAGTTAGTTACTACGTAGTTAAGTTGTAATAAATCGACGCGTCTACCGGCCGAGTAATACGCCTCGCTGGGCCACATTACTGCGCCACTCAATTTGTAACGTTTTGTTTGTTTACCAAATTAGAAATTAAGAGTTGGTTTGAAGTTTACCTAAGATATCACACAAATACATCACATTACATATATATAGCAATGCCTGGGGAAATTATTACTCTACAAGCTGGTCAGTGTGGTAATCAAATAGGAGAGCAGTTCTGGTCTCAATTATGCTCTGAACATGGCATTTTACAAGATGGTACAACAAACCCTGATTTTATAAATCAAGATAGAGACGATTATCCAGATATATTCTTTCAAAATTTAGACAATAATAAGTTCAGTCCACGTGCTATACTAATAGATTTAGAACCTAGAGTCATCAATGGTATAACATCTAGACATTCAAATTTATTTAATCCAAAAAATGTTTATATTTCAGCTGATGGTGGTGGTGCTGGTAATAAATGGGCTGAAGGTTATTCTCATGGTTATCAACATAAAGAAGAAATCATGGATATGATTAATAGAGAAATTGATAACTGTGATAATTTCGAAGGTTTTCAATTAATTCATTCTGTTGCTGGTGGTACTGGTTCAGGTTTTGGTTCTCTTTTATTAGAAACTTTATCTGATGGTTTTGGTAAAAAATTAATTCAAACTTATTCCGTTTTTGGTGCTTCTGAAGTTGTTGTTCAACCTTATAATACTGTATTAACTTTGAAAAGATTAATACAAAATTCAGATTGTAATGTTGTATTTGATAATAATTCTTTAATCTCAATTGCTGCTCAAAATTTACAACTTGCTTCACCTTCTTATAATGAAACTAATAAATTAATATCAACTGTCATGTCTGCAGCTACTAATACTTTAAGATTCCCAGGTTATTCTTATAATTCATTAACTTCTATTTTTTCAACTTTAATACCCACTCCTGATTTACATTTTTTAATTCCTAGTTATACCCCATTTTTATCAGATTATGTTTCAACTAATGCAAGAGAAATAAGAAGATCAAATGCTTATGATGTGATACTTGAATTATTAAATAAAAATTTAAGAATGTGTACAACAAATGATGAAGGTATGAATCTATCTGTTTTAGATATAATAATTGGTGAACTGGATCAATCTGAAGTTCAAAAAGCTTTAATTAAAGCTAGAACAAGAATTGATTATGTTCCATGGAGTTCGTCTACTATTCATTTGGCTCCTGGTTCAAGATCACCTTATTTAAATCAACATAATAGTAGTTCTGCGATTAACACAAAATCTCAAGTTAGTGGTTTAATGTTAGCTAATTCTACATCAGTTTTAAAATTATTTAAAAAAATAACAACTGAATATGATCAATTAATGAATAGAAATGCATTTTTAAATAATTATGTTAATAAAACAGATTATGAAGCTGAACATGGTGATATAATGGAAGAATTTCATGAAAGTAGAGAAGTCCTAAAGAAGTTGGTGGATGAATATACTGAATGTCAAAGTGTTAGTTATTTAGATGAAGATGAAGACGAAGACGAAGATGAGGATGAAATTTATGAAGATAATCTTGAAGATGATGAACAAGTTACTGGAGATGATTTAGAAATGGATGGTTAAAATTTAAATGATTTATTTAGTTTTACTTAATCTGTATGTATTTATTAATTGTATATTAGAGGTTTTAATTAATTTTTGTGTTTGTTAACGTAAATTTAGGAATTAGGAGTATTAATATTTTCAACACAGCGAACCTCCAACTGCTTCAACACTTTTCAAGTTTTCACTTTTTTGAGTGGCAATCAGTCATCAACATATTCAACACTTTTTTTGATAATTTACTCTTTTAAAAGACATATTTCAACTATAAGATGTCGAAGAAACAACAAACATCCAAAAAAGAACTACAATTTGGTGATTTATATGTTCGTAATTTGAACAATGAATTATTAGAAAGTTTACAATTAATGTATTTTGATTCAATAACATTTGAAGAAAAATCAAAAGATGATTATAATAAAAGCAAACCACTTACATTAGAAAACTTACAATTACATAATCAAGTTACAGTTACTCCAAAACCAAGAATTCCAAAGCCAAAAGAATCTAATGATAAAGATGATAAAAATTTGAATGATTTTGAAAGATATAATAAAATAAGAATTTCAAGTGGTTCAAAAGCATTAACTGAAGAAGAGTTTGAAAAAGAAATGGATAACTTAAGTATTTCAGGTTCTGATATGTCTTCTGATAATGATGATGATGAAAATGATTTATATAAAAGAGATACTAAATTAGAAGCTATAACTGAAGATGATACTTTTGAATCATCGGTTAGTTTTTTAAATACTAGATCACCTTTTATTTTATTTAAATCAAATTTATTACCAGAAGGTAAATGTTTTGCTTCTTATAAAACTACTTTAGAAGCAACACTTCCCAATTCTAATCCTATTTCATATATTCAAAATTTAAATTCTTCAACTCATAAATCTAAAATTAAATCAGAAATGTCTGCTTTGTTCATGATTGGTGGTGGTCATTTTGCAGGTGCTATAATATCTCATCAACCAGTTGTAACTAAAGGTAATCAAGGTACACCACAAGAATTACAATTACAATCAGTTAAATTAATTGAACATAAAACTTTTCATAGATATACAACTAGAAGAAAACAAGGTGGTGCTCAAAGTGCAATGGATAATGCTAAAGGTAAAGCTAATTCTGCAGGTTCTAACTTAAGACGTTATAATGAACAAGCTTTACAGCAAGAAGTTAGAGAATTGTTAACTTTATGGAAACCATATTTAGATCAATGTCAAAATATTTTTATTAAAGCTAGTGGTGCAACAAGTCATAAAACTTTAATTGGTTATACTGGTGGTCCAATTTCTAATAATGATGAAAGAGTTAAGATTTTCCCATTTACTACAAAAAGACCAACTACATCTGAATTAAAAAGAGCTTGGATTGAATTAAATTATTTAAAAATTCAAGATATCCCATCATCAAATAAAAGTATTCTTGATAAACAAGAAAAACAAAAGGAATTATTAGAAAAATCAAAAAAACAACAACAAAAGGCAACAACCACAACAAAATCTAATGATTCTGATCCGAATGTTAAAATTACTATTGAATTAATTACATTATTGAAAAAATCAAAAGCACCTGCTTTAGTTTCTTTCATTAAAAAAAATAAAATTGATATAAATATGAAATTATCTCCTGAATCTGAATATCATAATACTTCAACTATGCTACATTATGCTTCTCATCAAGGTTTGAATCATATGGTTCAAATATTGTTGAATAATTTAAAAGCTGATCCAACAATTAAAAATAAACATGGTAAAGTGGCAGCTGAAATAGCACATGATGAACAAACTACGTATACATTTGAAACAACTAGAAATAAATTAGGTGATTCATATTGTGATTGGATTAATGATGCTAAAGTTGAAAATTCAAGAACTAAAGAAGAAGTTGAAAATTTAAATAAATTAGAAAGTGAAAGAAAATCTCAAGAAACTAAACAATTACATGCTAAAGAATTAGAAAATTATAAAAGAGAACAAGAAGAAGCTAGAGATAAAAAATATGGTCATGGTAAAGTTATTTCAAATAGTGTTATTCCAAGAAAAACTGAAGAAATGAATTTGAGTTCATTAACTCCAGAACAAAAAATGAGAGTTATGAGAGAACAAAGAGCAAGAGCTGCTGAAGCTAGAATGAAAAAATTAGGTGGTAAGTAAGTGCATGTAATTCTTTTTCTTTTAATTCATAGATATTTGTATTCTTAAAATCTCTTTTATTTATTTATTTAATAGTTATTTATTTAAAACTTAATGCATTAATAAATTACGATATATAAGTATGAATGTTACAAAATCAAAATAAAAGAAGAAAAAAAAAATATGCAAAGTAAGAAGAGCAATTGAAAGATGAAATAAATAAATAGAATTAATATTTTCCAAAAGCAAAATTAAGAAAAGTATGTTTTGACTCATTCATGAATTTTTGTTCTGCAATTAGTTCATTAAGAATTTTATCATCACATTTAATTTCATGTTCTTTATAAGGATCAAGATGTTTATATCCAATTAAACAACGTTTAATTTGTTTTTGTCTTTTTTCATTAGCTTCATTAATATCATCAAAATTTTGTGCATAATCTAAAGCAGACATAAAACTTGGTTTTCTTGTTACTTCTTGGATTTCATCATCTTCATCTCCTTCATCCCCATCTTCTTCTTCATCTTCCAGATCCTCAAACTCTAATAATTCACCATCGCCTTTACAATCACAATTCATTAAATCATGTGTATTACATTTCACATCTTCACCAATTGTAAATAAATCTCTTAAATCACTATAATCAAAATAATCATCATTGGAATCACTAGCATTATCTAAAAATTTATTACTTAAATTAGTTTTAACTAATTGTCTTTGAAGAATCTTTTCATCAATACAACCTGAAGTCATTAATCTGTAAACAAAACAATCTTTTTTCTGACCATCTCTATGAATTCTGGCCATTGCTTGTAAATCAGTTGATGGATTCCAATCATTATCAAATAAAATTAATCTTGAAGCACCAATTAAATTTAAACCACATCCACCTGCTTTAGAACTTAAAAGAAATATGAAATTTTCATCTCTTGATGTTTTATTAAATGTATTAACTATTTTATCACGGTCTTTTCCGTCTGTACTACCATCTAATCTTAAATATGTTAATTGCATAGAATCTAATAATTTCTGAATAATATCTAAAGTTTGAGTGAAATTTGAAATAACAACAACTTTATCATCAGTAAATTGAGAAATATTTGATAATAATTTAACTAATAAATTAATTTTACCACTTTTCAGTTTTCTTGATAAACCATTTTGAAATGACAGATCACTTTTTTTATCACATATACTTAAGAAATAATTATCATCTTTTAATAATGAAGGTGAGTTACAAGCTTTTCTAAATGTTTGAATTAATGGTAAAGATTCTTTTTTATCATTAGTTTCAGTAATAAGATCAAATTTCTTAGTATCTGTAACAGCTTTAAACAGTTGAATTTGTAAGCTTGTAGGTGGAGCAAATAAAATATAGTCAGATCTTTTAGGTAAATATTTAGTAAGTTCTTCATTTGTTCTTCTTAAAATAAACAATTGAGTTAATTTAATTAATTCATCTGATTTCTTTTTACCGTATTTAAGTGTTGTAGGGTTGGTACAACTTGCTTCTCTTGCTTTTAAAATTGGTTTCATGAATTCTTTTTGAAATTCTTTAAAATCACCTAAAACATTAGGATTAATAAAATTGATAATAGTATAGAACTCATTTAAATCATTTTGAATTGGTGTACCAGATAATACTATTCTTCTTTTAATATTTAAACTTTCTAATGCCTGCATAACTTTATTAGAACTATTTTTCAATCTATGACCTTCATCACAAACAACTAAGTCAAACCCAACATCATTTAATAATTTACATTTCTTTTGCATTTTTTCATATCCAATAACCATAACTTGATTCACTCTTGTGTTAGCAAATAATTGAATATCTTGATCTTCATTTGCATATTTATTAGTACCAATAACTAAAACTCTTATTTTATCTCCTAACCATTTCTTAAATTCACGTTGCCAATTCTTAATTAATGTAACAGGACAACAAATTAATGTTTTGTTTGCAATTGGTGGTCTTCCAATCATATAATTTTGACGACATAAAGTCCAAACCAAACTGACTGTTTGTAAAGTTTTACCTAAACCCATATCATCAGCTAAAATTGCACCATTTCCTTTATAATCTTTATAACCCATAACACATTCATATAAAAATAAAACACCTTCTCTTTGATGTGGTCTAAGTTTTGAAGAAATAATTGGATCAACAACAACTTCTTTAATATCATCATCATTATAATTAAATTTGGATTTAGGAGGTTTTGGAAGTATTAGAGCATTTTTTGTAGTTATATCATATAATGGTTCAGAAGCAGATTTCTTTTTTAACGGCCTACCAATAATTGTAGATGATTTAAATGGAGCTTGAAAAGGTTTATTAACCTTAATTACTTTCTTAACAGTTATAGAAGATTCATTTTCCGAATCAGTTGAAGAGTGTCTTGAAGCTTGTTTAGTTGATTTCAGTAATGAAGGGGTTGGAACTGGAGTTGGAATATTTACTGATTTATTCAGTAATGGACTATTAAACTTAGGTCTAACCAATATTGGTTTCTGAAGAGTTGAAGGTTGATTTAATTGCATATGTTCATCTTTTATTTCTTCTTCTAATTCACAATCAAAACTTCCACAACTGAAAACACCTTTATGAATGACTTTACTAGCATTTTTAACTTTACCTATCATTTCATCATCTTCATTTTTAATTATTGCAGTATCTGTAGTTGAATTTAAAATCAAAGTACCATCACCATCCCAAGTTTTATGTTTCTTTTGAGTTTTCTTTCTATATAGAATTATATATGTACTCTTAGAACTTGTATTGCTAGTTTTTTGTCTTGATTGATCAGAACCTGAAGATGGGTTTGAAGATGATCTTTTCAAGGGCAATCCAGAAGATGAAGAATTACTTCTTGGAGGTTTGAAAGGTGCATCCAGGTGAAGCATATTACTGTATCTATAATTGATCTAGTAAATTGACTTAGAGAATAGCTTAGTATGGTTCTGTTAAAACTTTTCCCTTTTCTTCCTACTTGTTTTCACTTTGTTTGTTTATCAAAAATGTTGTTTTGATCCGGGTTTGTTTCGCGTTGTCCGGTGTTATGTCGGACAGTCCGAGCATGTTCAAATAAATCAATAAATTGGGAATCTGGGATAAATATAAATGAAATGTAAAAGAAATAATATAATCGCCATATAAAGAAATTCAAAACTGATTAATGTATTAATCAATACTAGTAAATAAAAATAAAATCATAAATTAAAGGTCAATAGTAGCTTAAAATCAAATAAATAATCGAATGATAGGTAAATCAAATAAATAATTCACCATCATAATCTTCATAATCTTCATAATCATAAATTTGTTTACCTGAAGCAATCAAAATAGTAACTTTAGTTTCACCAGGGCCAGCAGGATCATCTGAACCATCGTCACCACCATCAGCAGGGTCTTCTGGTTTAGCCTTCTTCTTTTTACCTTTACGAATCTTTTTCCATTTTTTATCTTCATGCTTACGGAATTTCTTCCATTTCTTATACTTTTTCTTCCAAGAATCAATATCTTCTTCTGGATCATTTGGATCAGCAATAAAAACCATAAAGTCTTCAAATTCTTCAATTTCATCAGAAGTTAAAAAAACAGCAGGAGAATCATCATCATCAGGGGTATCATCATCATCATCAGGTAGTTTAGGTTCAAACTTCTTTCTATGCTTCTTCCATTTCTTTTCTGCATGCTTACGTTTTTTCTTCCATTTCTTCCATGGTGATTTAGTATCAACATCATTGCCTTCATCATCACCAGCTAAGTTACTAACTGAATCAACTATATAAGATAATAAACTTTCAGAACCTGAAACTTCAACAGAGTCTGAATCATTTTCAATTGGTAATGCATTTGAAACAGCTAATACATAAGCAACAGTGACCAAAACAGTATTAGTAAACTTCATTGTTGATAGATGTTTAGTTATAGTGAATGTATAATAAAACAAAGTACCTATATAGAGAGAGTAATTGGGAATTAAGCTGGTTTATATACCATTGAAATAAAATACTTTGGTTGTAACCATTAGTCAAATTAGCAATTATAGCTTTCAATTGATTGGTTGCCTTTCTGTTCAAGATATGGTATATCTATATGAGAATCAATACGTACGGATGTATAGCATTGATCATCATCATCTTATGTGAAGTTCTGTAATAACGTTGTTAACTTAATTGTTATCAGTATAGTGGTTGTGTGAATATGATTGCCATACTGATACTGCAGTCATGCAATTCTTTCCTTTCTTAATTGTATATGATCAAGAACTTTTAAGATAGTAGAAACATATTGTAGGTGTTCAGCTCAAGTTGCTGAACTTAAGAAATGGGTGTATGTAGTTGTCTCTGCAACCGAATAACGTTCGCAGTTCGGCGATTCTCTTATCTTTGGTACTTCCTATTAAAGTTAATTGAATATTTCTAGAAATACATGTAATACATCACACATCATAATCAATTATATAATATCGATAAGAGAATCACATTAATTAAGCAGCAAAATCACGTTTATATAGTCTTTAGACTCTTTATACAGCAAAAATTCGGTTCACAATTCATTTTCTAAATATTACTTTAATTAATTCACTTAATTCGACCCAATTGAGCAATTACTTAATTCAAATATGACTAAAGAAACCACAATTGAACAAAAAGAAATTAAGGAGAAAGCAGCAAAAGCAAAAACAACCACTGATAACACAACCATATTCCCAAAGAGATCTTTACCACCAACAACGAATCAAATTAAACAAAATTTATTAAAAACTGTTAAAGTAGCAAATAGAGCAAAAGTTCAAATGGGTAAACATCCATTTGGTTGTATATTAATAGGACCAGATAATGAAGAAGTATTAATTCAACAAGGCAATATAAATACACTAAATCATGCTGAATTAACATTATGTAAAATTGCATTTGATAATTATTCATCTGAATTTCTTTGGAATTGTACATTATATACAAATTTTGAACCTTGTGTTATGTGTACTGGATCAATTTATTGGTGTAATATTGGTAGGATTGTTTATGGGTTAAATGAAGAAAAATTATTAGAATTAACTGGTAATGATAAAGAAAATATGACTTTTAATTTAAATTGTAGAGAAGTTTTAAAACATGGTCAAAAAGATATTCAAGTTATTGGTCCTTTTGATGAATTACAAGATGATATTATAGCTGATCATTTGGGATTTTGGAATGGTGATTAGAATTACAAGTTGTTTTGTTTTACTATATTTATATGTTTGTTTTATATATGGAACACGAAAAATGCAATAAGTAGAAGTAGATTGAAACACAAATATAAGAAAAAGTATAAAGAGCCAAGTAGTCATATGATGAAATCCCCAAGGGTATTAATAATGAAAACATATAAGAAAATAGAACACATCAAAAAAAAAAAGAAGGAAAAGCATCTAATTAATTAAATAAAAAATAGTAAAAAAAATCAAAAGCAAAAAGAGAATTCAATAATTAAGATAAGAAGATGAAAATAGAAATGTAAAGATGAAATCAAATTGAATAATACAAAAAAACAAACTGAAACTGAAAAAAACAATTCTTCATTTAGTATTATCTTCAGTCATCTTAATAACTAATTCATCCAATGGACCATAATCATTGTGTGTTAATAAATTGAATTCATTACAGAATAAAACAAAATGTTTCAAAGAAGTGTTTAAATGTGTTTGTAAACCTAATTCATTAATTTCATCAAAATGATGGCAGTAGATATGTGCATAAACTCTAAATAATCTTTTCATTATGGTTCTAACTAAAGCAGGAAATTGTTTTGGGAAAGGAACACCCATCTTAGTTGGGAAGATAGCATCATCATCTAAGAAACCTTGGATCCAAACCATTAAAGATTCAACATAACCTGGAGCAGACATTGAAACAGGTTGTTTACCATTTCTATTCATTGGATCTTGCCATAAATATTCATATTCTTGAGTTGCAATCATTCTAGGACATGTGGTTGGAGAACAGAATTCAGTGATTGTACCATATAACATATTAATTTGATTATAAAAGTCAACAACATGAACCGCTAACCATTCATTTATATCTTCATCTTTTGGTAATTTAACAGCTTGAGCTAAAGCAGAACCAGAACCAAGCGTTTGTTCAGCATATGTACGTATATCTTTATGATTTCCTACCTGTTGAGTATGAGAGGATTGTTGTTGAGTTTGATAGTAGTATTGTTGTTTAGTTGGGGAAGAAGGTTGTGAATCAGGATTTCTTTTGAAAGCTCTAGTTGATCTGATTGTAGGTATTGCAGATGGATTAAAATGGTTCTGTAAGAAAGACATTGTTAGTTATCAGTTGGCTATTGTGACAACAGAAAGAACCTAGGATCAATTGGAAGTGTGAAAAAGGAAATGGATTTGTTTTGGAAACATCTTTTCTTTTAAACTGAAATCGTTTTGTTTGTTTACACTTTTCCCGAAACGAGATGGCAGTGGCGCAGGCAGAGGGGCTGGTGCGATGTGGCGCAGCGCACGTGCGTGGGACACGTGACCGATGATTCATTTGGCCCAACAATAGATAAACATGTGGGTTATTATTAAACTGATTACTGGTTTAATGGTCTAATGCTATTCTTGAAATACCACTTGAGTACTCCAAAACGATACCTGAAATCATTCCCAATACTTGCCCTTTTTGGTTTCTTTATTTACTTTCAAATATTCAAAATGACTACAGATTTAGATCTTAATTTAATTAAAGTAAACGATTGTGATGTTGAAGATGCTCATTCTAAAATGGATCAAGTTGATGTTTATAACAAACTAATAGTCGATAAAAGAAAAGAAAAACATCCAAATACTGGAAAATTAATAAGACCTTATACATTTTCAGTTGTTGATGGGTTTTTTTTACAATCTAATTCAAATACTGATGATTCAAAATTTGATTTTATTTCACAAAATTTTGGTTTAGCTAAACAATCTTGGAAACAATTAATTGATGATTTACATAAATTGAATCAAGAATCTCCTGATAATGAATCTTATAAATTAGTTTTTTGTGCTCGTCATGGTCAAGGTATTCATAATAAAGCTGTTGAATTTTTAGGTGTTGATGCTTGGAATGAAAAATGGGCTAAACTTGATGGTACTACAATCACTTTAGAAGATGGTACTCAAACTTATATGAAATGGGGTCCAGATCCATTCTTAACTCCTGAGAGAGGTGAAAAACAAGCTGATTTATTAAACAAAGTTTGGAAAAAACAAATTACAGAAAATGGTGCTCCAATACCAAACAAATTCTTTAGTAGTCCATTTACAAGATCATGTACAACTTTGATTAGAACTTGGTCAGGTATTGCTGTTTGTAAAGATGGTGAAGATGAATCTTTATTATTAGGTAAAGAAAGAAAATTCCCTTATATTACTGAAAATTTAAGAGAAACAATTGGTGAACATACATGTGATAAAAGATCACCAAAAAAAATAATTATTGAAAGAACTTCTGAATATGGTTTTAAAATTGAAGACGGTTTACCAGAAGAAGATGTTTATTATAAAGATGATTGGAGAGAATCGTTACCTGAACAATCATTAAGAGCTGATGCTTTTTTCCAAGAATTATTTTCTGATTATCCAAATGATGAAATAATTTATACTGCTTCCCATGCTGGTGAAATCAGAGCAATCATAACTGCTGTTGGTCATAGACCTTTTTCAATTCCAACTGCTGGTATGATTCCAATCGTTATTAAAGCCGTTAGAGATTAGATTTAATTTTGAGTTTATGTTTAGTTTAATTAGAGATATAGATCTTGGTTTTCGTTTTTTTTTTTTAGTTTTATTTTAAACTTAGTTTTGCTTTTTACTTTAATTTGGATTTGAATATATATATTTTGTTTGCTTTAGTAGTAGAATAAACATGATATGGTATAAATATTAATGACATGCAAAAAAAGCTAGTAGCAAAAATACAAATAAGAAAAATGATCAAAAAAGGATAAAAGAAAAAGAACAGTTATAACCATAAACAAAAAAAAAAGTTTTTTAAAAGAAAAGCAAAAAGTAAAAAGTACACAAAACATAGAAGTTGAAATAAAAAGTAAAAGAAAAAAGTAAATACAAACAATTAAAAAGAAAAAAAAACTAATTGTTTTTTTTTTAATAATACATTAATTAAACAACCATTGTGATAGTTGAAAAAAAGAAAGAAGAAGAATCATCAATGGTGTTCATTATGTTTTTTAATCTCTCTATACCAAGCAGCACCAATATCTTCACCTTTTGTACCAGGTTCTCTATCAATAAAACCTTCAACACGACAATCATTTAACCAATAATGATTAGATAACCCAGCGGCATCTAATCTTAACTTTGGATCAGTGATTAACATACCTTGTAAGAATTCATTAATTTCTTTTGAATCAATTTCACTAAATTTATATTTTTCCATTAAAACATTTTCTAATGGCCAAGGTTTTAAATTTTTAATATGTCTTAAAGTTTTATAATCTGAATGATAAAATCTTTTACCATTATAACCTTGATCAATAACTCTTTTTGGTATTTGTCCAACTAATTCAATAATTTGAGCTAAATGATCATCATTTTTTGAAAATGTTGGACCTTCAGTTGGATCAAATAAATAATCACCTGTTAATAATTCAAAAACTAAACAACCAACTGACCAAATATCTGCTGAACAACCCCAATGTGAACCTAAGATAACTTCAGGTGCTCTATATTGTCTTGTTTGAATATCATCTGTAAAATGACGATAAACCCAACATGCATTACCTAAATCTGCTATTTTAACTTTAATTAAATCATCTTCTTCAATTTCATCTTCCCTTGGTGGATCAATTGAAAACAGAGTTTTTTCATTATTTGTATTTTTGTTCATTAATAGTTGAATATCTTGAAATGATGCTTTAGTTGAAACAGATGCATTTGATCCAAATCCATTTCTTAGTGGTGAATCACCTGCAAATGTATTATTAGCATTATTAAGTAAAGCAGATTTATGAAATGGAGATTGATAAAATGAATTAGATCTAGATCTTAAAGGAGATGGTAAAGGTTGAGAGCCTGTAATTAAAGTTTGACGTCTTGAATGCCTACTCTTTCTAAATGGAATATTTTCTTGAGTTAAAGCAATTGGAGAATCAACATTTGGATCATAAGTACCATTTTGAATTTTAGTGGAAACTCTTCTTAATAATCTACGTTCTTTTTGTGATTCTTCTAAATAATTTAATAATTTTTCAACATCTTCAATTTCTAATAAAATATTTTCAGGTTTAATATCTGTATGAATTATACCACATTGTCTATGCAAGAAATCAATTGCTAATAACATTTGTTTTGCTATTTGTTTAACAAATTTAATAGGCATACCTCTATGTTTATATCTTCTTATTAAACTCAACAGATTTTCACCTAAAACTTCAAAAACCATACAAATATGAACTCCATTTTCACCATGATGATCAAAATAATCTAATAATTTAATTAAATGGGCATGACCTGAATGTTCTGGATCAGTATGATTTATTCTTGATAATAATTTAATTTCATCAATTGCAGTTTCTCTATAATTTTTAGCACTTCTAACAATTTTCATTGCAACATGTTTATTTTCATGTAAATCTTTAGCTAACCAAACAGTTGAAAAATGTCCCCAACCTAATTTTCTAACTAGAATATATTTTTTATCTTTATAAAATTCTCCTATAAAAGCAGGATGATAACCGCCTGCAACATAATCTTCTTGATCTTCTTCATTATTTGGATCAACTTCTTCATCAGAATCTAAAATTTCATCATCACTCATTAAATCATCATCAGAGTTAACTTTATTATTATTATTGAGATTATTGTTATTATTATTATTATTGCTATTTATACTATTATTATTTGAATTGTTTTTCATTGCTTGTTCAAAATGTATTGAATGAGAATCAGGATCTGATATTGAAAGTTTTTTAACTGCTGTTCCAATTGCTGATGGATTAAGTGATGGTTTAGGTATATATTTTTTATTTTTTAAATCAGGGTCTTTTGAAGATAATGAACCTTTAATTAACTCATCAGCACTTAAATGATGAATTAGTTTTGAGTCAACTTCTTTCAAGATTTCATCTTCATGAGCAGTATAATTTAACTCATGTGGGTCAATTAATTTTTGTTCTTCGGTTGCCTGTTTGAAAGCCAATGAAAGCTTAGATTTAGTTGATTGAGTACTAGTTTTTGAACTTTTTGGAGTTTCAGAGTTCAAATCTGTTTGTAATTTAGATAATGTAGTTGTTTTTGGAGTGAATTTAGTTTTTTTAAAGATTGGGGTATCTGAATTTGAAACTGAATTTGAATCTTGATGAACTTCATTGACGGATGAAGTCTCCACCTTATCGGAGGACATGTTATAAAAAGAATAAGCTAGGCCAAAGATATATTGTAGAATTGTATTGGATATTTTGATTTAAATTGTGTATATCAAAAAGTTAAAGGATATGAATATGAATAATGAGAGATTCAACTACCTTTAAGAAACCTTTTTTTTTGATTAATAGATATAAAAAGAGTAGATATACAATTAACCTGAACCCCAGAGTATGGTGATGAAAAGGAGGGAATTAAATATAACTAGGAATAACAAGCAAAACAGGCGTTTATGTCTGTTCCAAGAGAATCTTTGGAGTTTTCTGTTGTAAAGATAAAATTCAAATAAAAAAATACAGAAATTGATGAGGCGGCGCGGGAGGCGCGGGAGGAGCAGCAGGGAGTATTCCTATCCCCTTTTCACATTCCTATTTAAATACACTTTTATACACTTATGCTAGTACTCCTGGATTCCTTCAGTTTCATATCCAATTTGGAATAGACACAGTACACGATAGTACTTCTTTCTCAGTTCAACAATGTCTGGTATCCAGCTGAAACTACTCTTTAGACATTCCTCTTCCATGTAACAAATCTCTTGAATTATTTCAACAACATCAAGTTTATCATCTATTTCACCATCTAATGATTCTTTTATAGCATTCCTGATATTTTCAAAAGTTGTTGTAGAAGCACTAATTAATTCAGGGTGATCTAGTTTTAATTTCAATTTATTACATTTAGTAATTATTAAAATATCATTCTTATCAATTTTTAAATTTTCTGGAATTAAAGACCATTTAAAACAAATAATGAATAGAATAGTAGTTCTGAAAAACCAATTTAAATAAGTTCTAAAATTTGATAATTTAAAGCATAGTTCAAAATAAGGATAAATATTATTACCATTATCATATCTATATTCATCATTTTTAATTAAAAATCTTAATATACCATTAATTGTAAATGGATCAAATGTTGAATTATAATTATCACTTGATATTAAATTGTTTGAATTTAATGGAATCTCAATCTTCTTTAATATTTCAAAACTTAATATTTTAAAAAATACATCTCTTTTATTAATCAGTTCAACATTATTATCAATTTCAAAAAATAATGGTGATTTAAATGATGTTTTTTTAAATAATTCAATTTCTTCAATTTTAAAAAAAGTTCTTAAATTATTCAATTTCTTTGGGTTTTTAATTTCTTCTTCTTGATTTTTAAAATATTCAGTTAATATTCCATCTATTCCATTACTTGAATAACTTGTTGATGTAGAATTTGTTAAATTCCCATTAATTGTTGTATTATATGTATTATTAGTATTATCATCAACAGTTTCCAATTCTGCATGATTTGATTTAAGTGAAATAGGACTAGAACTTGAGCTTGATTCAGAACATGAATTTGAATCAGAAGATTCATCAGTTGATGAAACATCACGAGTTAATTCATTGAATTCATGATCAATTCTGGTTAACCAATAATCAATATCGTTCAGCATTCTTTTTTTAAATGTTCAATTATAAATAAATTGTAATTTTACTTTTTTTCAAAACTCAATTACTTCAATTTAACAATTCTAAAGGAAATCATTTGTTTAATATATTAACTTGAACATTGTACAGAAAAACATATAATTACGTAGTGTTATACAGCTAACCCCCAGGGCCAGAGTATCATTTTTCACTCAGACATCCGTTACTACATCATTTAACACGATTTTTATCAACATAACTTTAATTAATAAATAATAACATAATGAAACAACAATTTTTGAAAATATATATAAAACGAATGACAATGACCCAACCCTAGCTAGCCAGCAGGTATAGGCAAAAAATAAAATAGACACAATATAGTATAAAGAAAGAAAGAAATATAAAATATGTATATGCAAATAAAAAAATGATAGTAAACTAAGACTAATATAACCCGATATTCTTTTTCTTTTCTCAATTCATAAATAACAATAAATAATAACATAATAACAACAAAAAAAAAAAGCACAAATTAAAGATAAATAATAATAATGGTAATGAGCAAATGTAATAATAATGATAATATAATAAATCAACCTGTTTCATTTTTAATTGGGTGGTGAAGTTAAATTAGCTAATTTTTCATCCAATATTTTAGATAAACTACCATCTTCATTTTTATCCATTTTAACTGATTCAACATTTGTATTATCAGTAACTCCACCTTTATTATTTTTAAATGCAAAACCTCTAATATTTCTAAGACTTCTACCAGGAGCAGGAATACCTCTAGCTTTATGAATATTTTCATAAACAGATCTAGTAGCTAATGGAAATCTTGAACTATTAGCAGGAGCACTATAATGAGTACCAGCATTACCAAGCAATGAAGAATTCATAGTTGAATCTGGTGGTGAATCAATTGTACCCAACAATGATGCTCTAACGTGAGCAGTATAAGAAGAATTATGATTTGAAGAAGATCTCTTTGGTGCAGTTGGAACAACTGAATACTTTCTTTCTCTAAATGTAACACCAACTTGTTTAACTTTTCTACTATTTTCCAGATCTTCAGGTTTTATTTCATTGAACCAATTTGTTTTTTCATCATATTCATACATATTCCAATCAACTCCAAATGGTTTTGGTTCAAACATATAAACTACATGTAATGGAACATCTAATTCACCAATTGATTCTCTTTTTAAATTCATAAAATAAGCCAACAAAACTCTTGCAACAACTCTATGAGTGATTATTAATAAATGATTATTTGTTCTTTCCAGTTCAGTAATTAAAGGTTTTAATCTATTAATCACATCTAAATATGATTCACCACCGACACCAGGATATCTATAAGACATTTTATTATGTAATCTTGAATAAAATTCTTCAGGTGCTTGCTGTTGAATTTCTTCATAAGTCATTGAATCAAATTTACCAGCACCTAATTCATCTAACATTCTCATTTGTTTAACATCAAATGTTGATTCAGGAAAATGTTCAGAAGTTTGAACACTTCTTTGTAACATTGATGAAAAAACACTAAATGATGGTTCTTCAGGTGGAGTTTTATCACGAAATTCATAATGTTTTAATTTTAATTTTTCATTAAATTCATCCAATTGATTTTTTCTAAATTCTTTTTTTTTAAATTCCATAAATTTAGCCAATGACTCAGAAAATTTATGACCTCTTTTAGTTAATGGAGCATCACCACCAATTCTTCCTTTAACATTATCAACAGATTCACCATGTCTTGTTAAAAAAATTAATCTATCAGTTAAATTAAAATTCAAAAAATAATAAATAATTTGTGATGCTAAAAAACCTTTAATATTACAAGTAATCATTTTTCTACCAACATCAATCATTTGAATATATTGAAAATCTTTATGAGTTTCTTCTTCTTCTGAAATAGTTTGATAAGCTTTTTCATAATTATTTAATCTACCAACAAAATCATTTAATGCAACATCAGGATCCATATTTTTATAATCTGGTCCTTGTAATTTTAAATGAATATTATCATCAATTATATTTTTATCATTACATATACTTTCTAAAAATAAAACTTTTAATTCACCTTTTGATCTTTTTCTAATTGTATTTAAAACCCATGTTCTTCTAGCAACTGTTGAATTTGTTGCATCAAAAACACCAACTGCACCTTCACCATTTAATAAATAATCCAATAAATTTTCTAATGTTTCTTTAGCCCATTCTTCACGTAATGCAATACTTGCTTTATTGTCAGGTGAAAAAAAATTAGCATCATGAGTTATTATTTTTGACTTTGAATTTGATTCTTCTTGAGATGGAGTATTTGATCCAACAGGAGTACTTACTTTAGATAAACCATTATCAGGTAATGGTGAAGATTCAGGACCCATATCAGAAGATTTTGCACGACGAGTTGAACCAACATTGAATATTCTTGCATTAATTTGTAGCCAATTTAAATACCTAACTAATTTATTACTTAAGAAAGATTTACCTCTAGCAGGTAAACCAATCATTACAATAACAACTCTTTCACTTGTATTTGTAATTGAACCATCTGGAGATTGTTTTGAAGCAGTTTGACCTGGTATATCTAAAGTTGTTTTATATTTAGGTAATGGGATTGAAACTTCTGATGATAAATCTTTAGTAACAGTAGGTGAAGTAATTGATGGAATTGTTTTATTTTGTTTTGTATTTGTTTTAGTTTGTTTATCTAATTTAATTTGATCAGAAGTTTTATTTTCTTCATCATCATCTTCATCATCTTCTTCATCTTCACTTAAAATCAAAGGAGATAAAGCTTGAGTACCAGAAGGTGAAGCATAAGCACTCATTGTTGGAGTATCATTTAATGGTCTTTTATTAAAAATAATATCATCGGATGAACTGTTAGTTGTTAAAGATGGAAAAGTAGTTAAAGTAGTTTGGCTATTATCATTAGATATATGATAACTCTTCAAAGAATATGTTAAATTTTGTTTAGGATTAGGATTAGGATTAGGAGTAACGTCATCATCAACATCACCTTCATCATCATTTTCTTCATCAGAAGTTACAATTGCAGATTCATCATATTTATGAACAATTGGAGATGAACTTGTGAATTGAACATTTTTATTGCTATTGCTACCATTTGAGCCATTTGAGTTTGAATTTTGCATGGGAGCAGAGGAAAAGGGAGAAACAGATCTTTCCATACTAAATGAAGAGTGTGGAGGGAGGGGATCCGGATGAAGAAGTGGATTGTTGGAATTGGTTGAACTTGAAGAAGAAGGCATATTATAATAGTAGTGAAGTGGTCAGACACCGACAGTTAGCATTGAGCAGTCAAACCTCCAGAAGAAATCAGCAGGTCTGAACAGGAATCAGGAATCAGGAGGAATCAGGAAATTTAAAGGAAAATAACCTAAATTCAAATAAGCCAAAAAGCAGCTAAACAGCATTACGTAAGGTGGCACAGGAGCCGATAAGGTCACATGTGTGGCGGGTGAGAAGAGTGTTACCCGGCTGAAGAGAGCACGTGATCAATTCCGATACTATGAACACATCGTTACACCATTTATAGTCTACCTACGTATACACGTATTATTATCATTTGGTCGAAGAAGAAGAGGTGATTTGGTGGATTTGTATGGATTAAGAGTTGTAAATTGATTAGTTATCATGTCACAAGATAGTTCAATTGATGAATTGGTTCCCAAGATTGGTATTTCAAGTTCAAAGTCAGATTTAATTGAAATTTTTGATATTTTAGGTACAAAATTAAGAGATTCAAATTTAAGAGATAATGATCTTTTAAGAACTAAATTACCACTTTTCATTCAGATATTTAATAATAATCATGATTCAAATGATAATAATGAATTAAATGTTAACATTATTAGATGTTTAGTTAATTTCATAGCTGATGATAATACAAATCGTGATTTATTAATTGAACAAAATGAATCATTTTTCATTAAATTAAGTGAAATTTTACCACAAGTAAATCAAGTAAGTCGAATAATTGTTTTTACTTTAAATTTATTACAAAATTTGATTACTGATGATGATAAATCATTATTGTTTATTAGATCTTTTAAAAATGGATTATTCATTAAAAATATAATTAAAGCATCATTTAATAAATATGATGATCAAGATACTGATATTCATTTAGATTTATTAATTGAATTAATAGATTTTTCAGATCCAAATCAATTTCAATGGGTTGAATTAATAATTAATAATTTAATTAATACAGATTCATATCAAGGATTAAGATGTCAACTTATGATATTAGAAAAATTAACAAAAAATCAAGAATTAATTATAACAAATGATAAACTTCAAGAAATTATACCTAATTTAATTAAAATTTTTACAAAAGAAATGATTAATGATGATGAGAAGTTATGGGAAGATGATTATGATGATAATGATTCAGTTTGGGAGAAATGGTTTAAAATAATAATGAATTTATCAGCTAATCTATATAATTTAAATGATAATTTAATGAATTATTTTAATTTGTTAAATATACAAGCTAATGATATTGAATCAAAAACTCCAAATTTTATTATTTATATAATAATGAATAATTTTATATTATCAGACAAACAAAGAGATGAATTTTTTGAAAAATTTAAAAATACAGATTTATTTAAAATTTATAATAATGATTTGAATTTTATTTTCAAGAATGATGATGATGAGATTACTAGAGAACGAATTTTTTCACAAAGTATATGTTTAGCTAATAAATTATTATTAATTAAAGATTTTTTAGAAAATTTTATAATTGTTATTGAAAATTTAATAATTAGTTTGATTAATAAACCTGAATTAAATCATCCAATTACACAAAATACAATTTCAAGATATTTACAAAGTTTACAAACAAATAATTTTAAAATCAATGAATCAATTGAAGAAAATATTTTAAAATTTATTAAAGAGATAGAAATCAATTTTTATAATTATAAAGGAATTAATTTAATTGGATTAAATTTAATTAATTATTCAATATTAAATAATGAAATAAATTATTATGAAATTGAATTTATTTTAAATAAAATCAATTATTCAATGGATAGATTAGAATTAGATTTAATTGTTGAAAAATCGAAAACTATTGGATTATTATTATCAAATAAATCATTATACTTGAAAGTGAATTCAAATAATTGGTTTATTAAATCATTAAATGAATTAAAATCAACTGTTGATAATGATCAATTTAAACAGAATGGTGGTAATCCAATATTGATTAATAATTATAAGTTCATAACTACTAAGATCGAAGAATATAAATAATAAATAGCAGTTTATAAGAATAGTAATATATACAAATAAAAGAGATTTTGTTTAATAGTAATAATAACAATAATAAATAGATAGTAATAGTGCATATATAGTACAGGTGACTGTAATTTTTTGTGTTTTTTTTTTTTTGTATTGTTCATTTCATGTAAAAATTGTATAATTTTGTATAATTGTGTGTATCAATATGCACAAGGATATAATAATGTATAAATAAAAGTAATAATCATAATGGGTTCAATATATTTTAAATCAAGCTAGTTTTGGTTTTTTTCCATCATCTTCATCAAGAATACCAATCAATTTAACTTCAGCAATTAGACCATGCCAAACTAATTTATATTTATCAGCTCTATTTAACATATTAACAGTTACCATTTGATTATAGATGATGAAATAATAAATACCTAAACCAGTAAATATATGCCACCAACCATGGCCTTCAGTTAAAACACCAATTGGTAAACCTAAGAAATTTCTTCTAATATGAGTTAAATGTGGACAAAATATATTATCACAATTCCAAATGAAAAAACCAAAAGTAAATAAAGAAAATGATAAAATTAATAATTTATAACATAAATGTCTAACTTGTTTATTTGAAATGAATTTTTTAATATTTTTCAAACTTTTATAAATAAGACCAAAATTCAATAAAGCATAAAATACTTGATGGAAAGCAGGATCTCTAAAGATAAAGATATAAATATAGGTAAATGAAAAAGTTATGAAAGCAGTACCATACCACCATAAATATCGTTGAAATCTAGGTTTACCATAACCATAAATATAACCGAATGGTAAAGCAGTAACATAAACCATTGGTAATTCATCCATTAGTTGATATTCATAAAGCAAAGTCATATGAAATAAGAATGAACCAATACCAACACCAGCAAATCCTAAACCAACAAAAGCATACAGAGGACCATGTTTATTAACTATAGCTGATCTGATATGTAAAGCAGCTAATATAAGAAACCCCAGATTTGTCATTGAATTTATGAATTCTGCAATATATGGAGACATGATATAGTTTTCTTCACACCAATCGATGGTTGCAGTGACAGGTCCCCAATAACCGATGTAATCATCAGGTCTTGCAGGAGGATAATTGAAGAAAGATAAAGGAAAAGATATATTTGAAATATTGAAAGACATTTTGATGAATAAACTAACTATAGCAAACAATGAACAGACCAGTCAAGTCAGATGGAAACAACACCCGTTAAATACTCTAGTTCTAATGGCAATTCAGTGATCCGAACAGAAGCAACAGCTACTTCAAACAATTTAAACTCTAGCCCAATGAAATGAAATGAAATGTGTCCACTATTCTCTTTAGAATCTTTAGATGCAGATGAGCTTCTCTTTCTTTATCGTTACTTTCTCGGTACATTTACTACATTTACTCCGATTAATCTATTTTATATGTAATTCTCTATATATCTATCTAAACAATGAAATCATTGCTGAACTTCACATCTCTCCAGATAAAAACAATAAAAATGGTGGTCAGAAATTTAAAAACTGATAAAAAGATTGGTAAATAGATTTCAAAAAATAATTGAAATTTATTAATTTCATAAAATTCATCAATGGTATTAACTATTGATATTAATATAGTTAATCCAACTAGAATATAACTAATTATTATCTTCAATTTCAACTGTTTATCTTTTAATTTATATTGGATAACTCCATATATCCAATATGATCCTAATATGAAAACTAAAATGCCTTCAATATATTTAATTAATTCATAATTGATTATTAAATCATCAATTAACATTATATTGCAATATAGATTTAATAATCTTTCAAATAAATACATAAATATAACTAATCTAATTATATTTAATTTACTTGAATTTATTGAAATACCAAAGAATTCACCATTTGATAATAATAAGAAATTATAATTAATCCAAATTATAAAATATAATGACATTAAATCTCTTGAAAATATAATTAATAATTTTGAACTATTGAAATCATTAAAATAATCATCATAATTGAATAAATTTGAATAATCATCATTATTTTTTAAAAAATTTAATAAATTTATTAAAAAACAACCAAATAAATAAAATAATATTTTAAATTGAATTAATGATGAATAATAATTTGATTTTTTTTCTGAATAACTTTTTTTATTTTGTTTTTGTTGTTTATTACTATAACAATAAATATAATATGAAAAACCAATTGTTAATAATAAATATGAAATCCATGAATAAAATTCAATTAAAATTCCATTAACTTCAATAAGTTCAATCGTTGGGAAATTTTCATTACATGTATCTTTACTACTTAAATAATTCTTAACTGAAATAACATTTTTATTTAAATCTTCTAATGTAATCAATTTCTTTTCATTTTCTTCATTGTTTTCTTCTTCATTATTTTCATTATTTTCATTTTTATAACTATCAATATCATTACCACCAATAAATTGGAAAACTGTACAATATAATCCATCTTCAGGTATATTATAAACCAATTCTCTTTTATTAAATGGATTCAATAATCCATAAATAATTGGAGCATCATTAAATCTTTGAAACATCTTATGATCTAAAACTGTAAATATATCAGGTAAACTTTCATTATTTAATTCATTATCATCAGAAAAATGACAACTACCATGATTATAAGCTTCTGTATCACAATAACTATTAACTTGATTCATATTCATTTCTTCATCTTCTAAATCTTCATTTGAATATATATAAGCTTTAATTCTTAAATTATCATCAAAAATTGAATCATCTTTAAATGAAACAACTAATTGTTGTTTATTATAATTTGGTAAAATTGAATTTTTTTTATTATAAGTAAATTGAAAACATTCTTGAATCTTTTCATTATTTGAATAACGATGTTGAACGAAATCTGATCCTTTAACAAAGATTGAAAATAATGATAAAGTTAATAAGAATTTCATAATATGGTTTGATAGTTTGATAGTTTAATGATTTAATTTCAATTTTTACCATTTTAATTATATCTTAATTTATTGGAAATTGACATCCTTTTTATATCATTTGATTCTAAACCACATTTATCCTATAAATAAAACCCAAAACATCAAAAGCAAAGGGTAGTATAAGGAAATATTCGGTGTGATATTGTTTAAGCTCAAAATTAAATTAAAGGGTCCTTTAATACGCTGGTAACATTTGGGTATGTTATAAGATAATGGGCTTCTTTTCAGTTATTTCGATGGTTTCGACACGTTTAACCTTTTTTAAGAATTGATATTGTTATTTGTTTCAAAATTTCCAAGAAATTAGAAGAAATTAGATTAATTTGAAGATACTTTTTACATGTATTTATAGTATTTTAACCTATTTTTATATGCTATAGTATTTTTATTTTATTTTATTGCTTATATTCGGTGTTTAGAAAGAAAGAAAAGAAGCTAGTATATAGTATAGTCAACTAATTAATAACATTATTAACAAATTTAACATTTCTCCAAATGTAAACAATTAATGAAGTTATCAAAAATGAAAAAATTGATGAAGTTATAGAAAAATATGTTTTTGAAGGAATTGAATAATTTAACAGTTTTAAATAAATAGTTTTTTCAAATTTTGATCCATTACAAATAAAATAAATTAAAAACACAAATGAAATTAAAATATATGTTGTAACTAATTTTCTTTTTAAGATTCTATTAGTTAAATTTGAATATGTTTGAATTGCCCAATATGATCCTAATGTAAAAATTATTAATTGTTCAAAATAAATAATTGATGTAAATTTTGTAAATTTTGTAAAAATTGTATTACTTAAAACTTGATAATAAAATGTATAACTAATTACTTGAATTAAATAAACTCCAATTATAATTCTAACTAATTTTAATCTTTTATAATCAACTGAAATACCAAAAAATACACCACTTGATAATAATAAATAATTATAACTAACCCAAGTTGTAAAATATAATGGTATAATATATGATAAATAATTAACTAATTTATCAAACATTGTACTCTTATTATTAAATGTAAATTCTTCAAAATGATCATTGAATCCATTTAATTGATTTGCTTTAATAAAATTGAAAAAATATGGTATACTATAACCAAATAAATAAACCAATATTTTAAATTGAATTAATGATGTAAAATAAATTGAATTCTTATTATCTGTTGTTAATTCATCATAATAATAATGATTTTTATCTTTTTTAGTGGCATTGAAATAAATATAATATCCAAATCCAATCATTAACGATGTATATGCTAACCAAGAATAAAACATAATTAATAAAACATTAAATTCAAATTGTGTTAAATTCCCATAAACTTGATGATCTCTAATTAAAACAACATTGGAATTCAGTCTATGTTCTAATTGTTCTTTACTACCTTTATTATCAACTGAATTTCTATTAAATAATGATGGTAATTTATTAGGAGATTGAAATTGTAATATTGCACAATAAACTCCATCTCTTGGTATATCAAAGACTAAATTTCTACCTTTGAATTTAGATGGATCTAAAGTATTATAAACAATTGGATCTTTATGTGATTTTGTAATTATTTTATCATCTAAAACATCAAATATATCAGGTAATGATTCATTTCTTTCCCAATTTGGATAATTACAACCTCCATGATTATTAGTTTCATAATGACAATCTAATCTAATATTTTTTTTATTGACTATTGTATCTTCTAAATCTTTTGAATTAAAAATATATGATTTTATAGTTAAATCATTATCATAAAATACATCACTAAATAATGAAATTGTAATTTGTGGTTTATTATGTTTTGAAAATGGATAACCTAATATTGAATCACCAATTTTAAAATCAAAGCATTCTTGAACTTTGAAATCTCCAACCATATATTGCTTATGTTGTGAAGCTTCAACAATTGATAAACAGGTATAGATTGTAACAATTAATATTCTAATTACGAAATTCATTGAAATTGAAATTGAAATTTGATGTTCATACACAGAATAAAATAGGAATTGAAAAGAGAAAAACCAGCTATAGCCCATCCAGACACATACTCATGATTTTATACATCTCTGGAATAAATCCAATCCCTTTGGCCAATCCCATTAGTACAATTTCTTGCAACATCAAGGAATGAAAAAAAGAACAATTTTCCATTTTTACACGTAGTTCAAAATCTTTTTTTTCACAGGGACTCTCTCGGTGATAATTTCGGTATTTTATATTTATAAAAGTATTCCTACTAAAAGTTAAAAAACTATACAATTTATACAATTCCTAGTTAATTATGCTGTTATTAACAAATCTGACATCTCTCCATATGAAAAGAATAATACTTGTTATAAAAAATGAGAATATACTTGATGTGGCATTTGTAAATGTATTAGAAATTGAAGCATCATCTAATTTATCTTGAATTATTAATTCAATTCTTGTATCTGAAAATAAGAAATAAGTAAAGAAAACAACTAGAATTAACAAATATGTAATTATTAGTTTCTTTAATATTATTTTATTATTATTATTATTCAATTTATTGATTGTTTGTAAAATCCAATATGAACCTATTAAAAAAATTGATAAATTTTCAAAATATAAAATTGTTGAAATTTGGTCAATGAAAATCAAAGGTGAAAAGATTGATATTATTTGTTGACATAAAATTAATGTAGTTGAACCATTTATAATTAAAATCTTTTCACAATTCATATGAATTCCAAAAAAAACTCCACTTGATAATAATAAGAAATTATAAATTGCCCATGTTGTAAAAAATAATGTAAATAAATCAAATATTAAAAAAATACCTGTTTCAATATAATCTGGATTTAAAAACGAAAGTTTAGAAATTGAGCTTTCAGTTAAATGATATCCATAAATATTCAGTGCTTCAAAATATAAAAATTGTAAAAAATAACATGAACTAATACCAAATAAATAAGCTAATAATTTAAATTGAATTATAAAAGTTTGATAAATTTTATTTCTTAAAATTCTTTTTTTATCATTGATAATAGTTGAATAAATATAATAACTAAAACCAACTATTAAACAACTATAACAAAACCATGAATAAAAATCTAATACTAATCCATTAAAATCATCTAAATTTAATCTACCATAACTTTTTTCATCCTTAATTGAAAGAACATTATGATATTCCATATCATCATCCTCTACAAAATACATTTGTTGTTCTTGTAATTCTTCAGGTAATAAATCAAATGATCCAAGAAATTGAAATGTTGTACAATAAACTCCAGGTTCAGTTATATTATATTCAATTGATTTTAATTGAGATTCAAATGGATTTAATTCAGCAAATGTAATTGGATATGAATTACCTTCATCATTAATTAATTCATCAATATCATTATAGAAATCAAAATCACGATCTAATGATGATGAATCAAATGATAAACAATAATCAAGATATGAATTTGAATCTAAACAAGTAATTGAAGATATATCATTTGAAATTTTAATCTTATTTAAATCATGAATCGAAGCAATATATGCTTCAACTATTATATCATCATCATAACTTGAATCAGTTGGTAATGAAAGTTTAATTTTTGGTTTCAAATGTTGTGAAAATGGATAACTTAATAATGATGAATCATTTTCGAAATATGAACAAATTCTAACTTTTTCATCACCATAGAATTGTTCATAGAAATCATTTGCTAATGAAGTTTGTAATAGGTAAAGCAAAGCAACTAGTCTAGTTATTGATAAATTATTATTCATTTTTAAAAGGTTTAATTAAAGATAAAGATAATGATCAAGTGAATTTAAACTAAAACTCCATGATGGATAAAAGTTGGGATATCTTGTGGTTTATATAGGATTCAAACATACTAGTGCTGAGTAACAAATAAAGATAATATATCAGTATATACGTATTATTGTCTTGTCCTTTAGTTGAAATGTATCTCCCATTTGTAACTGTTCAGTTTGAATTCAGAATGATATATCAGCCTATATGTTGTAGTAAAGCCAGCGAATCACACAGCAGAATGTACACTAATAGCACGTGACCAATTCAGGGTATTCTGTCTCATTGTTTTCAAACTGAAGGGTCCTGAAAGACAGAATGACAGAATGACTTTATAATATTTATATGGATTGAATCTAATATTAGAGAGTGTTTTTTTTAGAATTAGATTAATACTGAAATTAATAGAGACTTCAAATTAAGTAAATAAATTAAATAAATTAAATTAACTGATCGACTTCATGAAAAAAAGTTTAAAAAACATAAAAAAATAAAAGATTCACTGTTTCCTTGTTTTTCTTTGTTGATTTTGTTTCTACGTACTTATCTATCTTTAAAATCTTCAAGTTCTATTTCAACTTTACTTTACCAAATTAATTCTTCTCAAGTCTTACAAGTTACATTACAACCATTTGTTATATTTCCGAAATGAGTGGCGAATCTCCATTACCTGCTATTGCTACCCAAGAAATCGAAAGTGTTAATGATAAAATTGGATCTTTGTTATATCAACGTTTACTTAACTTATCCAAAGAAGCTATTTCTAAGTCAACTTTACAAATTGATTTATCTAAAGAAAAAGATAGTTTTACTAAAGATAATTTAGAATTTGTTGAACGTAGTATTGAAGTCCAACTTACTAGATGGACTGAAGCCGGTTCATATGATGTTGATTTATTTTTACAAATTGTATTAATTGGTTTATCTTTACCACTGGAAAAGTTTAAATTTATGGATGAAACTGAATATGTTAAGAAATTAAATGAAAGAAAAGATATTAATAAGATTAAAGCAGAACAAGAACAATTAATTAGAGGAATAAAAATCAAAGATGAAAAACTTATATCTGCATCAGCTCATAACATTTATGATTATTATGCTGAGTTGGAACCAATTAAAGAAGAAACTCCTGGACCCGACTCCAAAGCTACTGATTCAGTTGGTAGCAGTAACATGTTTACTAATACAATTTCAGAAAATTCTAAATTTATATATGTTGGTGAATTATCTATCAATGATACAATGAATGAATTGGCCTCTGACTATTTTGAAAAATTTAAATTATCATTGAATGGAAAGATTGAAAAACTAACATCCCAGAGATCTAATTTCAATTTCAATTTGATTAAGAAAGTAATTCTTAGACTTCTAGACAGAACTGTTGGTGATTATTTTATAGACCCAAAAAGTGATTCAGAGGAAGAAGTTCAAAAAAAGTCCAACCCCATCTTTCTGGATCTTTGCTATCTTCTTTCACCCGTTTTATTATGTAAGCATGCTCATAATGTTTCAAAAATTGAATTAAAGGAGTCTCCTTTTAGAAAGAAGGTCCACTACATTCAACCAGCTGAATTGATAATTAACAGTGTTTCAAACGACCCTTTATTACCTGTTGAATTAAAGAAACCCTTCATCAAGACTATCCCATCAATATTGGCGAATGAAAATTCTAAGAAATCCCAGAACATAGGTATATCAAGATCAAGAAATATCATGCTTGAATGTCTAGGTCAATCCTATCGCTATCTCTCAACAACAACTGCCCTTACTGACCTAAGAACTCTTCTAGGAATAGACTTTCATGTGAAACCAGCTTCAAAAAATATCAAGTTTTCTACAAAATCCACTGATTATGATTCATTAGATTTATCTTATTGCAACCTTTTTTTAGTTTTGATTTACAAGCGTTATAAATATTTAACAAGTGGATCAAAGAGAAAACATGAAAGTTCTTCAATATCTAAATTTAAAAAGGGTAGAAAACTGGAGAAGGGTTCACACCCTGGTGGAAGAAAAGGTGTTGATGAAACAGAAGGTGATAGAGGTGGATATAATGAAAATGCAGCTGGTAGAGATGCTCCTGATGATGCAAGTGCAAATGATGATCAATCTGATGTTGAAGATTTTACAAAATCTTACAAAAAGATCAAGAAAACAAAACGGGAAATGGAAGAAGATTTAAAAGATAAGAAGAAGAAACATGAAGTTGTTTATTTTGAAAGTTTTGGTCATGAAGTTCCTTTTATTGTGTCTGATAAATATTCAATTGTTGTTGGGGAATTCAAAGAATTACAAATCAAGAATCTAAGAAACAAGAATGAAGTTTACAAAAATTTAATTATGGAAATCCCTATTTCCAATTTCAAATCAATATTTAATTCTACCTATAATTTTAAAGTAAATGATAGAGTTATCTTAAAAATAATGAATTTTGATCAATTAAGAGTATTTTTTGATCCAGAAGGAAGTTTTTATGAAGAAGAAGAGTTCATTAGATTCAAAAATAAATCTATTTGTAATTTCTATAATGAGATAATTACTTATATTAAGATCAATCAGTTTAACAAGAGCCACGAAAAGAAAATTAACCATCTTCAATTGATAAATTTTGGTACATGTTGTATTGATGCTTCTAATAATTCTGATGATTTAAATGGAAATTTTATTTCAATGATTTATGAAGATTTCAAAAAGAAACCTGAAAGTAAAGAAGAACTAAAAGCTGCCGAAGAACAAATAATGCTATTGGCTAAAGCTGGTATTTATCATGATGACATAGCCAAAAGAAATATCTTTGTTAGAGAAAATGGAGAAGTTGTAATCTGTGATTACGATATGGTTGAACTTTTTGATGGATCTATTATTGCTGATGGTATGATTGAAGACTTTAGAAACAAATTCACTGCTTTTGAATATCCTATGTTGAGTCGTATGGATCCTAATATCCAGAGATGATTGCAATTGTTTTTTAATTGATTATTACTTTGCTATATATACATGTATAATTTTTAACTAATACTTTTAATATAACCCTTTATAGAGAAATTTAATTTAACAAGCCAGACCCTTTTGAAGGTTAATAGATTTGAATATCCTGGAATACATGTAGAATAATATAAGTAATCTTATACTGAATTTACTGAAACTAGTTAAAGTAAAATAAGTTTATTAAAGAGTAAACTTGAAACAGATATCATATACAAAGTAAAGTAAAGTAAAGTAAAGTAAAGTAAACAAAAAGAAAAGATATAATTGTGTATAATTAAAACATTTTAATTTATACAATTGAATTATTAACAAATTTAACATCTCTCCAAATAAAAGCAATTAAAACAGTAGCAAAAAATGAAAAGATTCTAGAAGTAACAGAAGTAGAAAAATTAGAAATATTAGTTTGATATAATTTATCTCTAACGATATATTCAACTTGAGTTTCAGTAAATGCAAAATAAAAGAAAAATATAAAAAATAATAAAATATAAGTTGTAGCTAATTTTCTTTTTAATATTCTTTTATTATCTCCTAATTTCTTATAAACATCAAGTACCCAATATGATCCAATTAAAAACACTAATAATTGTTCGATATAAATAGTCCAAGAAAATTTATCTGAATAAGTATATTCCCAAAATATTTCTTGAATTATTTCATCTGAAAATTGTTGAAGAAATAATGAGATTGAAATTAATTTAACTATTAACATTCTTTTAGAATCAATGTAAAGTCCAAAAAAAACACCACTTGATAATAATAAGAAGTTATAGATTGCCCAAGTTGAAAAAATAAGTGTAATTGCATAAGCAAAAACAGCATAGAAATTTTCAAAATAAGGTTTATTTAGAACTAATGAATCACTTGAATAATTATTATAAAATGGATAACCATAAATATTTAATTCTCTAAGATAAAAATATTGAAACATAAAATATAAACTTGAACCAATTAAAAAAATTAATATTTTAAATTGAATTGTTGATTTTTGATAAATTGAATTAATTGATGATGGAATTGTTGTTGAATCTAATTTATCAATTGAAATTTTTCTAAAAATATATAAACCATAGATAGTTATTAAAAGAAGATTAACAATCCAAGAATAATAATCTAAAACTAAAGTATCAAAATCAAATGAATTTAAATTTCCATGAGCTTGTTTATCATCAATACGAATTAAATTATCTCTTATTTCACTTCCATCAGAAGAAACATGATCTGCTGCTTTAATATCACCAAAAAATTGAAATGAAGTACAATAGACACCAGGTTTCAAAACATCATAAATTATTTTTCTTTCAGTTTTATCCTTAGCTAATAACTCACCAATAATTATTGGCAATTCATTACCCTTTTTATCTAACATATCTTTTAAATCTTTAAATGAATTTGGATCTGGATTTGATTTTAAATCTGGTATTATTGAACAATATTCATTAAATGAATAATCATCAAAACAAACAGTTGAAACTAAATTATTATCAAATTTAACTTGTTTTAAATCTTCAGTAAAAGAAATTGAAACATGAACACCAACATCTTTATCATAAGTTGCCTTTTCAGGTAAATAAACAAGAATTTGAGGTTTTGATTGTTGTGATAATGGGAAAGTTAAAAATGAATCAATTGGATTAAAATAAGTACAAACTTCAGCTTTACCAAAGCCATAGCCAGCTTGGTAAAAGTCATTAGGAATAGCAAAGGTGAATGATATTAAGAAAAAGAGTAAGAGTATATGATAATTCATATTTTTATAAACTAGAAGTAATCAAAGTAATCAAATGATTGAAAAGTAGGAGTTATTCTTCACTTTCTCTACTTTCCAGATGAAATTAGCTCTGCTTACGTAAACCACGACAGCGCAAATGTTGTGTCACGTGCCTGGTAGACGCACGACCCGATTCTTTATACTGGAGATTTATGAAATACATGTAACAAATAACTGTGTTTTCTTTAATAAATCAACAAGAATAGTATGTTTAATAGAATTCCAATTATAGTAAGATCCATATCTAGATCATCAACTAGAAATATAAATAGAAATATATACAATAATATAAATTTAATTAAATTTAATACATTTAACAATTTTAATAGATTAACAATTAGAAATTATGCAAAAATACCATCAAATGATTTCAATGATGAACAAAAACTAGCAACATTAATGAGTAAATTAACTCAATTTCCAGAAGTTTTAGAACAATTAAAAAAAATTCAAAATTTAATTCTTTTAAAAAATCCAAATTTTTCAAAAAATTTATCAATGATGGAACAAGTTAAAATATTAATGGATGAAGATATTAGAAAACATTTAGAAGAGTTAGGTAAGATATTAAATGATAATAATGTTGATATTACCAAAGAAGATTTTCAAATGATGTTAAGAATTGTTAAAGATAAGATGAATTAAATATGATTTTATTTATTTATTATTTTTTTT
>JAJLSG010000266.1:0-67510 GCA_030567495.1 Ambrosiozyma neoplatypodis | reverse complement strand
AAATCATTTTTATCATTTAAAAATAGACAAACATCGTCTGCATAAGCTTGTAGTTTAACATTAACAGAATAAGATGGGGATATTAATTCTTTAGATTGTTGATCAAATTGATTGAATAAATTTGAAGGAGAATAGACAATTCCTTTTAATTTTCTATGAAGTTTTTGTAAAATTGGTTCAATGGCAATATTAAATAATATTGGGCTTATTGAAAATCCTTGTCTAACTCCTGAATTAATCAGAATAGACGAATCAACAATAAAAGCACCATTTAATAATTTTGCAGAAATTGAGCATTGAGTGTCTAAAAGAAATTGTATCACATGCATTGGAAGTTTAAGATGAGCTAGTACCTTATATAAGTAAGGACAACCAAGTTTATCAAAAGCTTTAACTAAATCAAGCATAAATAAAGCAGTTTTCGAATCATTATCTGATTTCATACCTTGAGCAAAACATTTGATTGTTTGAATATTGTAATGAATAGATCTTGAAGGTAAGAAAGCTTGTTGTAGTGGAGAAATGATACGTTGAGCTGTACCCATGATTCTTTTGGTAAAAGCATGTAAAATAATTCTGATGGAAGTGTTAGCTAAACTAATAGGCCTTAAATCATTAACTGAAGGCGAAGAAGATTTAAAAGATTTTTTTGGAATTAATCTAATCAAAACGTTACCAATTGATGAATCTTTTAAAGTAGAACTATTAGTAAATAAAGAATTAGATAAAGATAGAAGAAATGGAGAAGAAAAAGCCCAGGAGGCTAGCCAATCTTTATATGTGAGACCATCTTCACCAGGAGCAGAATGATGTTTTGAAGCTAATTTTTTAACTGTAATATATAATTCTTCAATTGTAAAAGGAGCACTAATTGAATTAAGTTCGGATACTGTTAAAGAAAAAGGTAAATAATCATTAAGAAATTCGGTTATATTAGAATCATCTGAATTTTCATTATCAGGAGAAGATGCATATAGGTTATTATAAAATGATAAAGCTTGAACAATGATTTCATTTGAATATTTAGTTGTTGAAGATAATGGCTTGAATTTAGGTCTGAGTTGTTTAAACTTAAATTGTTGTTTGAATTTATTAGTTGAAGTTATAAATTCATTTGTTGTTATATTGGATCGGTCTAATAGATCATTTGGAATATATTTAAAGACATTTAAAATTTGTTTTAATCTGATTTGTATGATGTTAATGTATTCTAGATAAGCAGAAATAGGAGAAGAAGAGGACAACTCATTTTGATCAACTCGGAACAACATCTCGATTAAACGAGGAGTGTCTCTGATGTACTGGGGAATAAGCGGGCGGCGGGCAATCTGAGAAACACCGGGCGAAATGGCAGCAGGATGGGATCTAGAGGTAGAACGAGATGATGATGAAGGAGGTGGATAAGTGTGAAGAATGATACGAACTGGAACATGAGTAGAACAAGACTTGGGTCTGGGAAGAAGCTTTTTATAATTCAAAGTAGCTACATCAAATAAAGAACGATGAACAATAAATCTATCTAATCTATGAGAAGTACCACGATAAGGAACATTTGTAGCAGGTTGGGGAGGTTTACGAATTGGGTTTGAATAATAAAAAGCATCAAAAAGAGGTTGAGATGAAATAAATGTTGTATTAAGTCTATCAGCTTCAGTAACATGTGATTCTTCTGCAGCAACAGTATTCCAATCGCCACAAATGATAAGAGGATGTGAATAAAAATTTGGAAGTAAATCAAAAACTTCTTTTAGAAAAGCTTTTTTAGAAATGAAAGTACCATTAAAATGATTTTGAATTTCAGCAGCACTAGATGGAACATATAAAGATATAATATGAAAAACCAGGCCATCAAATTTGAACAAGATATCTGATGAGTAAGGTTTTGCTTCAGTTGATAAAGTTTCGGTGAATAAATTGGTTGAAATTATATCAATTGAATTAATGAAATCTTCATGTATTAGTAAAGCAGATCTTGAGTTTTCAGAAGTTAGAAATTTATAATGATATAAAGCTAATTTGTTAATAATGTTAACTTGTTGATTCGGATTAATATCAAGTTCCGTAAATGATAGAATATTTGGTGATGTTTTTAAAGCAACAGAAGAAATTGAATCAAGATGCGGGATTGAACTTAGTTTTTGGACATTATATGTAACAACGGAAAACTCACCCATTTTTAAAAAAGTATACAAAAAAAATAAAGAAATCGAATATAGATTGATTGATATGTAAAGCATAATATGACACAAGATGCATAAAGATTGAGATTGGAGTGAAGAAGTGAAAAATATGGAGAATCATTATAAGTAAGCACATAATGATATAAAATAAAATGTATTTTAGGAATAGAAAAATATATTTTATCAGAAATAACGGAAGAAAGTAACCAAACCAGTGTAGAAATATGACGGGCAAAACCAGGAAACAATACATTAAGGCTATATACCTCATAAATGTATTAAGTATCAATGATTAATCTATTCTTCCATACCAGAGTTAATTGGAATAGAAGATGGATCAGATTCAGTATAAACAGTAGTATCAGGTGTTTGTAAATCAGGGAAAATAATTGGATCATTTAAATTATCACCAATTGTGTGTTTTTGTCCTCTTGAATTGTTTAAAGCAGCTTTAGCAACTTCAATAGAATTTGGAGCAAATTTGATTAGTTTTTCAAAATTTGTTCTCAAGGAAACAATAAATTCAGGGACACCTTTAGCGTTTCCTGAAAGCATTCTATTTAGAATTGGTGTTGGAAGAGACTTAATAACATCATTTTTGTCTCTATCAGTTAAATGAGGGCAATATAATTTAGAATGATTGCATTCTTCTTTTGCTTCTTCACATTTAGCACATCCTTTTCTAATAGGACATCTTGATCTGGTGTGCTTGGTAGATTTGCAGTAACTGCAGAAATGGTATGGAGAGTTAACAGAACAAGAAACAGGAACTTTGTAATCACCAATAAACATATTGAAATCTCTTTTAGGAATCTTTTCATTATTTAATTGAACAGCTAAATGAGTGGTGATAAATAGATCAGGTTCAAAATTATCAATTTTGGCTTGGTCTGGAGGTAGAACCACTTGATGATGAACTGTGCCAATGGTTGAAAAAATTTTAGAAAGAAAATATTCATTGTAATTACGAAACATGTAAGGAACAGTAACTTTAAAAGCAACAAGATTTTTGATTCCTTGTGCATCAGGAACAGCTAATTTAATATTGTTAATATTAAAAAAGTCGTCAGAAAAAAAATGATACTTGATGAATGCTTTAGCTGGTTCAGGATTTTTAGGATCAATAAATGTAGTGATCTTATAATATGGTAAATTGGAAACATCATTGATAATGTCAGTTGAAACATTAAATTGAATTGAATCTTTTGGAATGATTGTGTCTAAAGAAGCGTAATAGCTATTGAAAGTTTCATTTGATAATAAAGATCTCATAGAGGAAACCAATGATTCGACTACTTTAGTTCTTGATGGTAATCCATCTGGGTTTAAAGAGTAGGCTCTAATACAGCCTGATTGTTGATCTTTTAAAACGTCTTTGTTGTTGTTAATGAATGTAGTAACTGCTGGATCAGAATCAAATGTTAAATTTTTATAAGAAAACTTTGATGGATTGGATTTGGAAGTATTATTTCCAGTATTGGAATTTGGATTTGATAAAATAGAAACATGATTAGAATTATTATTAAATTTAGATGGTGACTTTGGATTGGAAGTTGAATTTGAAAATTTATCAACAGCTTCTTCATCAATTTCCGCGAAGAAATTGTAAAAAGAGTCTAAGAAATTAGAAAATTTGATATCAAAAACCTTTTGAGAAAAAATAGGTTGTTGTTTGTATAGAGTAAATAAGTCCAAAAATGGGTTATATTCTTCTTTAAAAATAATGGAATCAAAAGCAAGGGGGAAATACATAAACATTTTTTTTGAATTTTCAATTTTTTTTAAAACGGAGTAAAAAAAACAAGCGACGTCTTGAACGTCTGTTTGACTTAAATTTAACTGTTCAAGTGCCTCCTTTGAACAGAGGTCATCGTATAGTGCGTCAAAACACCCGATGAAAAAGGCAGAAGTAATAGGGGGATAACCTGGAGGAGGTTTAAACTTATCAATAATATCAATAGGCATACTGATAGGCAGGAGATGATACAACAATATATATGATGAAAGGAATAAAAAAAATAAAATTAAAAAAACAAATAAAATAAAATAAAAAGATATAGCTTAACTTTTCAACACATTAATAAAAAAAGACGTAAAAGGGGATAAAGTTAAAATCAAAAAAAGGGAAAGTAAATATTAAATTAAAAAATTGATGAAACACAGAAAGTAGTAAGAGTAAGTTGGAAAAAAAATGACAAAATAAAAAGGGAAAAAGATAAATAAAAAAAAAATAAAAGAATGAAAACAATGATATAATGAATGTTGTATATCAAAACAAAAAATAAAGGTATCAAGTTATTTAAAATTATGTACAACATAAAAATTAAATGAAAGAAAGGATTCTTTTTTTTCATTTTTCTTTTCATTGATAAAATGTAAACGAAAATGTAAACTAATTATGCAAAATTGAAAGTTGAGAGTGAGTGATTGGATAATGAATGTAATAATAATAAGAGCAGAAGTAAGTAAAGAGTTTCATGATATAATAAAAAAAATTAAAAAATTATTCAACTAAACCTTGAGCTTTTAATCTTCTTTCAATTTCAGCCAATTCTCTTTCTCTAGCTTCAATTTCTTCTCTCTTCTTCATTAGATCTCTTTGAACTCTTTCTTCAAATGCTCTTAATCTTTCTTCTTCTAATCTAATTTGTTCTTCCTTTTCACTAACATTTAATTGAGGTGAATTAGCCATTCTATCACTTGTAATTCTACCAACAACAGGTGATGAAGGTTTTTGTGATAATGATATCACTCTATCACTTGTACCTTGAGCAAAACCATTTGATGTTGCAGAACCAGTAACTTGAGCATCTAATTCTTCGTCTTCTTCACCTAATGTCTTAACTCTATAGTTTTCATATAAAACTTCATGAGTGTAATCTTTGAAATCATTCAAGTGAGTAATTAATAAAGTATTTTTTAATGTTAAGAAATCACTAATATCATTATCAAAAATATCAACAATACCCCATGGATACTTTCTAACTCTTTTCAATTCACCTGATGATTCATCTTTAATAACTGTATTTGAACCCATAACTGCAAATGGAATAGTATTTTGTAAATATTTATTTAATTCTGAAGTTTCATCTTCATCTTCATTATCTGCTCCAGCATCATAATAATCATCCAGTGAGAAATATTCATCTGTAAAATCAAAAATTGGTAATTTAAAATGTTCAATATCTTCTCTAATTAATTTTTTATTATATTGTAATTCTTGTAAAGTTAAAGAATCAGCTTTAGCAATAACTGGAATAATATTAACTAATGAACCTAATTCTTGAATAATTGTAACATCAGATTCTTTTAAACCATGACCAGTTGGAGTAACAAAGAGTAAACATGCATGAACTCTACCATCTTTAAATCTTGGATTTCTTCTTAATCTTGATTCTTCAACTAAAATTTCATCAAATTGATTCTTTAAGAAATCTTTAATAATTTGAAATGAAGAAGATGAATCTAAATTTGAACCAAAACCTGGTGTATCAATAATATTTAAATTAATTTTAACACCTTCATTATCTTCTAATTCAACAACAGATTTTCTTAATTCTAATAAATTTTCATCATCTTTTGAAGGATCATAATCTAAAGGTTTATGATTGACAGTTGAAGAAGGCGGAACAATTAATTGATCACAAAATGAATTAATAAAAGTTGATCTACCAGAACCTGATTCACCAATCACCATAACGGTGAAATTAACGGATTTTTTCAAGTTTTTCTTCTTTCTTAACTATATTAATAATTCAAAATTTCAATAATTTATCATTTAATGTTAGTACAGTTAATTGGAAATGTGGTATAAAAGATTTAAAAATTCAATAAATATCGTGTTTTTATCTAACAATTAAACTTTTTCTTTTTTGAAAATATGACTACGTGTTGAGATGAAACAAATCAAATTGAACGTTCAAAGAGGAGAGACAAAGTACATACAGCAGCAGAACTTCCAATGATGGTAACCATATTTGTAAGATGTAGTATTTATTTGATATAAAAGAGTGACAGCAAAGGTATTTTTGTAGGAAAAGGGCAAGAATACTAGGATACACGTTGAATTGTACCTTACAGAGCACAAACAAACATTCCAAATTAACGATCAAAAAATTCAGCGCGTTATTCGTCTGCCAACGGGCAGCGCGTGTCACAGACTCACTGAGGCGTGGGAGCGAAAAACAAAAAATAATGGATGTGAGGCCAACAGGAATCGAACCTGCAACCCTTCGATTGCTGATTAAGAATCCAAATCTGGAGTCGAAAGCTCTACCATTGAGCCATAGCCCCATTCCACGAGACTAAAAACGCTTTTGTTTCTCCTACCATATCACAGCACCGCCACAAAAGCGGCGCAGTACAGTGGCGCAGCGCAGTTATCATTGATCTTTTCGAAATGATTTAACTGATTTGAATGTTTATTTGTAACATAAGATTGATTAATACATAGTAGTAGAATTAAAAATATCGTAAATCATTAAATTAATATTAATAATATATATCGAACGATGAAAATAAAGGTTATAATGAAGAAAATATGGTTATAATAAAAAAGAAAGTTTAGTAATTAATCATCAAAATCATATAAGAATAATAAGTCGTTAAGCAAGAAGTAAAGAAATTCTAAAAAACAGTTGGCCTTGAATGAATAAGGAAAAAAAACGTAATATTAAAAATTGAATTAAATTGTTTATTTACCACGTAAAATCTTTGCAAATTCATTAATATCAATTTGACCATCACCATCAATATCAGCAGAATTAATCATTTGCCTAGCTTCATCTTCATTGATATCTTCACCAATTGTAATTAAAACCTTTAATAATTCATCTTTTGAAATGGTACCACTGTTATCTTTATCAAACACACGGAAACTAGAAAAAGAAATAAAAATAAAAAAAAACATGTTAGTATTAGTTGATATTATTGTTAAACAGTTGGGAATTCAAAAAAAAGTAACATACGCTTCTAAAATTTCAGCTTCGATATCTTCTTCTTTAATTTGTCTAGACATCATAACTAAAAATTCATCGAATTCAATATTCTTATCACCATCTGTATCAATTTCATTAATTAAATCATCAACTTCTTGATCTGTTGGATTTTGACCAAGTGCTCTCATGACTGTACGTAATTCTTCAGGACTAATAGAACCACTATTATCTTTATCAAATAACCTAAAGGCACTTTTATATTCTTCAACTTGTTCTGGGGTTAATTTTAATTGATCACTCTAAGCATTAATTTGTTGAATTGTTTTAGTTAGTAAATAGCTCAAGAATATACCATTCTGATCTCAAGTTAAGTATGACATACCATTGTATTATATATAGCTGTGTTGTGTTTGGTTGCAAGTTCAAGTGCCTATGGTAAAAAGAGGAAAAAAAGGGCAGAAAGCAGTTGTTGTATATAAACAAATTCAGCAAATGAATCAGTTTAATATTTTTCGGTCTTTCAACTGGAATTAAACACAGCCTCGAACTTGGCGGTCTTACCGAGTCTTGCCGATTGCGGTCGTAGTTAAAAATAGCTACTTCTTCATTTCCTTGTTATTCATTCAATTGAACTGTTAAAATGATGATGATTCATAGAGTGGAAAAAAGTTACAAAATTGAAATCAAAACAACTTGATTACAATTTAAACAAAAATTTCAAATATATTACCAAAACTAGCTAGAAGTTCATTATCAAGATAGTTAACTTACAATTGCATGTGTTAATTCAATAGATGAATCAATATCCAAAACAACAAAACTTTCAATTTTTGATAGCTATGTGAATAACAATTTATTTGATGTGAATATTTTTCACTAAATAATGATGTTAATTATAATGAAAAATACTACAATTAGTCTTTCATTGGGTCTTTGATTCATTGCCTGCAGTTCTGGTAAAGTTTTACTGATGAATTATATCTTTCTTAAATTGGCTGGAGAAATTATCATTACTTTTCTCAATAACTAGAGCTTAATATTTTATTTCATCAGTTTAACTACGAATTTTGAAGATTAGCTCCAAGTTCTAACAAAGATAGTTAGAAATCTACACTTAATTGGATAATCATAAATTGAATGTACAGAAACAATTATTTAAGAGTTTAATAAAGAATTATGCTGATGGTATTGTTTTCTATATTGCAAATGTATTCTTATATAATTTGAAAAAGATATTTATTAAGAAATTGTGTTAATGTTTTTATTGCTGATTATTCTCATTCTACTTTTAAGTTTAATTCATTTGATCATTGATAAGAATTTTCTAGTGTATAAAATATTTCGGTTTCACCTATTACTTTGTTCAATTAACTATTCTTCAGGTACTTTTTAACCCATAGATTCCCATTACATCTTGTAAGTTCTACAACTTCTACTCAAAATATACAGTCTCAACTTTTAAGACTCTCAATTATACCAATTTCCTCTACTTTTCCTTTTGAATCATTATTTAAAGAATTAGTAATTATATGTTATTTACTTGATAATAGATTGTAGTTAGTAAATAAACTATCAATCAATTTAAAATTTAATGATTTTCCAGACCGTTGATGTGATCTGAGCTTATCTCCGACTAATTTCTAATTTCGATCGCCGGCCGAGGGACTTTCAGCCTCAGAGGCTCTGCGGAGTTGAGCCCAAATTAAATAAACTTTAATCTATATACATGTAGAAGAAATCGAACTCTGCCCAATTATTCCCAACAATTAAGATCAAATGGAAATTCAATTCAATCACCAATCAATTTGCCATCAGGTCTCTCTTTTTAATAAGCAACACACTCATACTTACAAAGGTACTACTCATATTAAATAATGGTATGTTAATTTTTCTAATAAGATCAACTGATTACATGCATTTCTCATCATATCATGATCTCACACCACTCTTTAAAATGAATAAATCAAATTCATGAATACTAACTAACTCAATAATTCAAAATTATAATTCAGGCAAATAAATTAACTAAGCAACAAATTGAAGAATATAGAGACTCCTTTAGGTTATTTGATAAAGATGGTAGCGGTTCCATTGACGCTGAAGAAATAGGTATGGTTCTTAGATCATTAGGGCAACATCCCACTAAAAGAGAAATTGATGATTTAATCAATGAAATTGATGCTGATGGTAATAAATCAATCAACTTTGAAGAATTTTTAATTGTTATGACTAAACAAATTAAAGAACAAGATGTTGAAGCTGAGATTAGAGAAGCTTTTATGGTCTTTGATAAAAATGGTGATGGTACAATTACTAAAGATGAATTATTAAAGGTTTTAATTACACTTGGTGAAGATATTAATGAAGATGAAGCTAGACAAATGATCAATTCTGCTGATATTGACGGTGATGGTTTAATTGATATTAATGAATTTGCAAGAATTTTACGTCCCGTTTGATTTACAATTCATTTTTATGATTAATTAACTAGTGATTCTTCAATTTTACTTTTAATTACAATTTTTTTTCCAAGTTATTTCCAAATTATTTTCAATTTTTTATAACTTATTCAAATCACTTTCTTTTGTTCTATTAATGACCAATTTGTTTTTTTCTTATCTATTTGTTGAGCTGGTCTCTTATCTGTGATGCTATTATATTCTTTATGACTCTCTATTACCTACTATTTTTATACGATATATCAATTATTTTACTACCTTTGAGCTTTTTTATACTTAACTTTATATTCTAATATTTCTATGATCAGTAATAACGCTATGAGTTTCCATAGTGTATTTAAAACTTATAAACTACTTCTCTAGTATAATGATTGGTCTAGAGGTATACTAGATATAGTTAAGATAAGGACAAAATGCGATAAGTCTATTATAAATACAAGTAAACGGTAAAAGCAAGTAAAACAGTAAAGGCAAACGTATACAAAGTAGAGAGTGAGAGACTGGAAAAGCAAGTGGAAAAAGGGAAATACAAACAGGAATTGAATTGAATTGAAAATCTGTATTACAGGAGAGAGTAATACAAAAATGTTGTATTACGTAAGACGTTAGCTAAGTATCTTCATGATACTACAATTAACTTCTAGAATCAATAGAAAAACCGTTATAGTATTTGCGGATAATTGTTACTACATGTAGTATACATTTGCAACCAAAAGTTTCACAACCCACCAAAACCCTTGAATTAATTCAAATAAGATGATATCGACCTATAGGAGTGAAAACGGTTCTCCTTACTACTTAACTATTACGTTATGGTCTTTATCTTTAAAATATACAAATTAAGAAAACCGAGATTACCGAAGGGAATGCATTTTGTAACTACTAGTTTGCGTTAAAAAAAGAAAAAAAACTAGCTAGTACGTAATTTTAATAATTAATTGAACAGTTAGTTGAAAAAAACACGATGATATGATGCAATTGAAGTCACATATAAGTAAAATCATTCATGGTCGGTGTGTTACTTGATTGGTAGTATATAGCTAAGATTACAATTAGGTACAAACCGTACAGTACAATACCGAAATCGGTAATAATTAAGATAATTATAATGATCATGAAAGAATACTGATGTATATTAATAAAATATAAAAGGGAAGATATACATGTATAATGCTATTGAGACAGGTCATAAGCATAGATAATTGGTATAATAGTGTAAATCTGAAAGCTAGGAAAACGAAGCACACATGGATATCCTCTAGCTTTAATAAATAATAATGAAATGGAATTAGTGAAAGATATTTATATAGTTGTAATAAAAAGTTGATTCTCAAAAAAAAAAAAAGAATTGAAATTGAAATTGTTTTCTTTTCAAAGATTTTTAAATAATCTGGTGAATTCATTAAAATCAAGAACACCATCACCATTGATATCATAAGAATTAATCATTTCTCTAGCTTGAGATTCAGTAACATTTTCACCAAGAAGATATAAAGCTCTCAGTAACTTATGTTTTGAAATGCTACCACCACCCTGAGAAAAAAAACCAAAAGCTTGACCTATTTCTGCATCAATTTCAGTTGGATTAAGATCTCTAGTCATAACACTTAATAATTCTTCAAAATTAATTGCATGATCACCATCTTTATCAACTTCATTAATCAAATCATCAAGTTCACTTCTAGTTGGATTATGATTTAAACATTTTAAAATAACAGCCAATTCATGAGCTCTGATCAAGCCATTATGATCTGAATCAAACATATCAAACACTTCTTTATATTCACTAATTTGTTTTTCAGTAAGTTTTTTTGCCTTTGTTAAAAAAGATTAATATCAAATGGTTAATATCGAAAACATATATTAATAATTTGCCACCCAGATTCAATAAAACAACAATTAAGTGCATCATTTGAAACAGTTGACTAATTGAATGGTGATAAATCTAAAGGAATACGTACCATTGCTTTGTAATTTGTAATTGATTTATAACTTGTTATAGAAAATAAAAGTTGATTTTTTTAAAAAAATAGGAATTAAATGAAGCTTAGAGAAATGAATGAAAGAGAAGGGCAACTGCTCTTTATATAGTGGATCCATTAGTTCAATTCAATTGTAAATATGTTAACAAATCAATTCAAAGGTACAATTCCTCTCCGGCAAAGGCAGAGCCGCCACTCCACTCTGTATGCATTATGCGGCCTATAGCCGAGAAACCGTTTTAAAAGTTAAATTTTGATCAATATCGTTAATTGACTATATAGCTAGAAATTTTTGGTGTTTCTAATGTAAAATAGATAGTGCTGGTAAACTTAAACAAAAGGTACTGTTTCTGATTCTAAAATTATTTCAATAGGTAAGAAATTTAATTTATATTAAAGTTCATGATATTGTTAGATTTAAATTGAAGAAAGATTTTGGATTATACTGGTCCTCTAATTGATTCTTTAAGCTATAATACTTTAGAAATTGTTCTTAATGATTTATCAATACGTGAAAATATGCTTGATGGATTCAAAAAAGAAGTTAATAAATTTATCCAAATTGAAAAAAATTCAACTGGAAATATCAACCAGATTCAGCTAGTCATATGAAATTAAATAGAAACCTGAAATCAAGATTGAGAAACCCAGAGTATAATTAATAGATTTAACACCACCTATACAACCTGAAAAACTCAACTTCATTCAAGTTATAAGTTAACGTTGGAATTGCATGGTATTGTTGTGTTAACACTGATAATGCCCAAGAAACTTAATTGATGATCTAATTATCGTGATCTATTGGGTAATTTGGGCCGTTTTATATTTGATATTGCATATTATTAATAATAATATTCATAGATATTGAAGTTATTTGATATGATGGCAGCCCATTACCAACTGAAGCTCGAGCTCTTACACAACGATAGAACAACAATCAAGCATGTATTTGTTATTTTTCGAATTGTGAATATATTTCTTAAATCATATTGATACATATGCATCCATTTATTTCAAACTAATAAATCAAGTGGAAATGATATATGATATATGCAAAATATTAAATGATCAATTATGACTCTAATGAGAGATAACTTTTATGATTTCAGCTATTTTTGCTGCTTAATTGATAAGTAATGTTTTTTTGAAATTATAGCAATTTCCAGGTGGGCTAGTTGTCCGTAGATATGGTATTAAATGTAGTAAAAGTGTTGAATTCAAGAGAAGATGTCGTCCAAAGGAGGTCACGATAAACTTTTCTCAGATTAATTAATCAGTATATGGATAGCGACGTCTGATTGGCTGACATTTTGAACCTAACTTGTTGAAGCGAACGAATGTGTAGGCGCAGCAGGGAGCAGATTGAATGTTTCCCTGCTATTCATGAATTTTATGAATTCAAGCTAGCTAGCAAACATATATGACTGGTACGTATATACTTTAAAACTTTAGACTTTCACTTGTAGTATACTATACTATTGAGAAAGAGTAAAAAAGTTTAGATGAAGGAAAATTGATTTTTTTCAAAGTCAAAATATATAAATAAAAACATTCATTAAAATTAAAAGGGATGAGGGTATTAATACATAATATATAAAAAAAAATTGATCATTAGCAGAGAAAACTAGTAAAACAAAAATCAAAAAGCATAAAAAAAATTTATCAAAGAGAAAAAAAAACAAAAATTTATTATCATAAAAACTTAAATCAGGCAAAGGAATTAATTTCCAATTGTTTATAAAATTCATCATCATCATCATTAACAAAGACAACACCTTCAAGGTTAGGATTTGTATTATTATTTCCGCCATCTTCATTATTATTAATACTTTCTAGGATCTTTTCATTTCTATTCTGAATCAATTGAATCTGTTTGAATCTTCTTTCCCAATTGAATTCCCAATTTAAATCATTCCAAACATAACAAAATTGACAATGTGTAAAACAAACCATTCTAATAATCTTAGATAAATTAAATTCACTAAGTATCTTAAAATGAGATATAGCAAAAACTCCAGGAATACCATTTTTTCTATAACTTTTAACTTTAAAATATCCACCAACAATTGGTTCAATAACAACACTAATAAAATTAAATTGTGAAGAAATAATTTTATTAACTTCAAATGGTCTTCCAGATTCATTCCAGTATATATTAACATAATCATTACCAATATGTTTCTTCTTATTACGTCTAGTTGGATCATCTTCTTTATTTGGCATCATTGTAACAACATGAAAACACATTTGAGAAATTTCAGTTTGATAATGAATTGTGAATTCACCATCTAAATCATTAATTGTATCCAATCCACCAACATAATATTTCTTACAATTCTTTAATTTAATTAAATTACCTAATTCTTTTAAAAACTTATGATATAACTCTGAACCAAATTGATTATTTAAAATATCAGGTTCTTCTAATTGATCAGGACCCATATAAAGCACACCAACTTTGAAGAAATTAACAATTGGAATTCTATCTAAATTAGATAATGATCTTTGAATTGCTTGATCAGTAGTAGCTAACGGAACAGGTTTAATTGGAATATTACCAAGTTGAGTATTATAAAGTAATTCACTAAATAAATAAGATGGAGTAAAAACCATTGGATTTTCTTTAGCTGAAGTCAATTCGTCATCTTCATTATCTTTATTCATGTATTTACCTTGTAATGTAACAAGCCAATCTGGAAAAGAATTTTCAGGCATCTTAATTGTAAATTGAGAAACTGTTGTTGCTCTTCTAATAAAAACTTCAGTATAACCACTTAATTTATTTGTATAAAAAGTCATAATACTTGATCCATAAACCCATGATTTACTCATATAATTCATATCATTTTCAAATGATGAGTAATCAGCTAATATATTACTTTTTAAATCAACTTTAGAAACTGTAAATCTAATTATAAATTCAACAAATGCTAAATTTTTAAAATTATTTTCAATACCATTATTAACTAAACCTTTGATAATCAATGAAGATAAGGATTTTCTTTTTTCTAAATTTAATTTTAAAAACCAATTCAAAATAACATTATAAGTAGACATTGTAACATATAGTAATAGGGGTTTAGTAATTTCATAACCTTTAGTTGATGGATTTTTCTCAAATGAAGGATCATTATAATCCATACTAACTGATTTTTGATTCTGTTCAAATAAATCATTTGAAATAGCTAAATATCTAAAAGCAATAGCAAAAATTCTTTTAAAATCATCTAAAGTAAAATTATTAAATAATGATGGAATTTCAGATAAATTTGAAAGGAAATGTAAAATTGGAATAACTGTTAAAGGTGATGTCATTCTAGTTTGCAAAATTGTTAATAGTGGATTCAAAAATCTTCTAATTGAATCTGGAAATTCATAACATGATATACTCATGAAATGAAGACATGGAATACCAGTTTTATTCCAAGATTTCAAAGCTATAATAACAGAATTAATTAAATGATCTTCTTCATTTTTAGATAAAATTGATTTGTAAGGAGTAATAGAAGATAATGTTCTAACTAAAGCAGCTTGGACATCAGCTCTAGTAATATTAGAAGGAACTGTAGGTTCTGTTTCAGTTGTGCTTGATGATTTTTGATCTTCATTTGGTTTTATTAGTGATTGTTGTTGTGGTTGTTGTTGTTGTTGTTGCTGCTGTTGCTGCTGTTGCTGCTGTTGTTGATGTCTCGGTGTAAATACTAGAGTAACAGGAAATTTCAATTGTAGTTGTTGAGAAATAACTTCAACCAATCTTGAAATAGTATGATGTGATTCAGGTAAAAATAAATCAGTATTGACTAATTGTGGACATAAATAACCTAGTATAAAAGAATAAGCTTCCCAATCATAAAATTCACTTAATATATTAACACAAACTTCTAACCATTGCTGCATAACATGTCTGTTTTTAAACGACCCTTTTTTACAATTTTCAGTTAACAACTTGGGAAGATAATCTAAATCATTTTCAGGATATATCCATTTGCTTGTCTTTAATAATTCTTTTTTAGTTACTGGATCTTTAATAAAACTCGTATTCCTTCCTAAATTATCACATAATCCATCAATTTCATAAGGATCTTCAAAATATAAATGTTGTGAATCAATGGTTATTCTAACACGAATTAAGAGTCTTGCTGTAATTAAAAATAATTCATATTGAGCAGATTCCAAACCATATTTGGAAATACTTAATAAAACATCTAATAAATAATCAATTCTTTCAGAATTACAGTAAGATTGAGATAAATTTAAAGTTAAAAAAACTAATACTTTAGATAAATTTTGACCTTTTCCAAAATTCTGTTTGATAGTATGTTTCATATTTTGAATTGTAATTTTAAATTGATCAAAATCTAATGAAGAAATAAATTCAACAACTGTAATAAAGGATTCACCAGAATCTAATAATTTACCATTTAGCATAATATCAATATATTTCCCCAGTATTTCTTTATCATTTGTAATTGTAAGCGTATCACAGTAAGCTTTATTAAGAGTTTGAAAAACCAGATTTGCATCAATTGAATAATATTTATTAATTAATTCATTACAGTTATCAATCCAGTTGGGATTTATAAATAAAAGATGTAGACTTTTTAAATAATAAGACATTATGGATTTGAGATCAGGTTGAGATGATTTGGATAAAGTTAAATTTTCAAAAAATATGCTAATATATGGCCGAATTAAAGTATTAGAATAATAAGGTTCAAAACTATCAAATAGTGTTGTAATGGCATTTTTATATTCAATTGAATTCAATGTAAGATCCAAATGATTCAATAAAGTCCAAATTGAAGTTGTTTCATCAGTTGTTAAATAACGTAATTTAATGGAATTTCTTTTCAGAGCGCTTGATAAAAAATTTAAAATAGCAACAGTTGATTCGATATCTTTTAATTTTAAAACACATTCAAATGATTCTAGGACCAGCCCAAAAGTATTATCAAAGAATTTAGTTATAAGATAACCTTTCTTATCTTCAGAATTATAGCATTCAAGGGAATAAGTTAAAAATTTAATACTACCTAGACTACCTTTCATACTTCTACCATCTTTACCATCAATTATATAACATAAATTTGATAAAGCTAAATAAGAAAGATTTTTATCAACTAACATATTATCAAAAACAGTTAATGTATCATCATGTAATTTTTCATCTGGTAAAGTATTAGTACCTGAAATTAATAAAATAACACTTTGTAATTGATTTGAAGGTATAGCACCATAAACGATATAATTATTGCATAATTTAACACAAGAACCCAGAGTATCAACATTAGATGTATTATTTGCTATTTCTAAAACTAATTCTAAAATTAATGAAGAATCATCAGTATTGAATAAAGTATAATTTGCTTTAATACAACTTGCTAAGAACTTAATAAATATTTTTCTTGAGAAGCCAACATATGAACGACTCATAATAGTCAACAACTGAATCAAATATCCAGATAATGGTACCTGGTTATATAATAACAAGTCATAAATATCTCTTCCATTATCTGTTAATTCAATTAAACATTTAAGAAACAATTCAAAATTTGGATCGGAAATGGAAGTATCATCAACTTGGCAATTATCAACTATATCTTTATAAAACATAACTTTAGATGGAGTTGATAAATCTTTTAGTCGTATACAGACACTCATAAGTTCTAAGGTTTCCTTTCTTAAAGTTTCATTAACATTTGGATGGATTTGATCTTTAACAACCAGCCAAACTTCAGAAATAGATGAAACTGTAACTTTATCAACTGATTCTCTTAATTTAATTATAGAATCTATTTTTTCATTAACTGAACCATATTTTAATTTTTTCAAGAATTCAGGAGATTGTATTATTGTATTTCCTACTATAGTAGGATTGATTGAACCTGTTAAAGTTTTGGGCTGATTAAATGAACTTGGAGATCTGAAAGATTTTGAAAGACTCTTGAACACACTGGACAAGCTTGACGAGTTCTCCGAAGGCATGGCATTGATTGTCACCCTTTTCTATAAATGGTCTATAACTGGTTTAAATCTATAAAAAGGAGGAGAGCTGTACTTCTTCAAAACACAAAAAAATGACTTTATACCCTACTCTTCTCTTCTTCTTTAGTTCCAATCAAATCGTGATAAAGCCTATGCAGAGAAATTAAAACGGCTTTTTAGTGTGCACCGCCACCATCAAGGCAATATATTCCGCGTGGCGCACGGGTGTACGGGTTTGCCTCTGAATTCCGATCAAAAGGTTGAGGTAGTGCGCATGCCAAAAGACAGCAGCTACAACAAGAATAAAGTGATAGGCACATTATCAGATACAACATCGAGGATATTTATGTTCATAATTAAATCATATATTCACTACCTCTATAAGCAATGAGCATTCAAGACTTTATAAGTATCAACATTTTCTCTTCTTACCATTCTGAACTTAGGAAATTCAGTTCCATAATCTTAGAAAGTTCTTACGCTACAATAATTATTTGATACAATATATATCAAGTAAAATTCAATAAAGTAAAAATAAATTATAGAAATCAAATATTCATCTTCAAGTTAAGTATGTAATTTGAAACAATATACAGTAAAAAAAAAACTAATATCAATCACAATTTAACTTAATTTATAACTCAAGATTCAGAACGAGGACGACGTAGTATATGTCCATTCATTTTCATATTATGAGCAATGTAGTCCCTACGGAAATCCTCTGTATAAATGATAATTTGATCAATACCTTTATCATATTGTTCTTTATCAACTGAAATGTTATAACAGTCACGTTCTACTTTTTCAGCAATTTTTCTAAATTGAGACATATCAACACCAGGTTCATTAACCATCTGATTTTTCAAAAGAGTCTCAATTTCATCTATGTTATCATTTCTAATTTTTTTGAATTCTGGTGATTCATCTATCATTTTTGCTTGGGTATGATACTATGATGTGAGTGAGTTTTTAATAGCTAGATGAAAACATGTAGATGAACAGTATTAAAAGTATATGGAGAAAATTAGCATGAATAAGGGAAAACAAGCATATTTATATTAGATTAATCATCATTGAATCCATAATTGACTTTCTTAGTGGGAATGTGGATTTAACTAAAATTGGAAATAACACCACCTTAATTAATCTATCATATGATTGATATCCAAAAGGAATGTGGGGAAGAGAAGGGAAAAGTAAAAATACTCCTACTTTACAATATGAAGTTAATTGCTTGAAAAGCTATTTTAAGGAAAAATAGATCTAAAATAAACTAAAATTAAATAGAATATATATATGCTTAAAGGTCAAAAAAAATAATAAGAAACAAAGTTTAAAAAGAGAAAGGCAAAAGGTTAAAAAAAAGTAGAAAGTAAATGTAAAAGAGAAATGCAAATTAGATACAAGTAGTATAGTAAAGTAATATATGATACATATGTAGACTGTAGTTGAGCAAAAAAAAAAAAAAAAAAAAAAAAAAAAAAAAAAAAAAAAAAAAAAAAAAAAAAAAAAAAAAAAAAAAAAAAAAAAAAAAAAAAAAAAAAAAACACAAAACAAAACAAAAATAGAAATGAAAAGAATTCAATTCATACCTAAAATGAATATAGAACTTTATTAAGTTCAGAAACAACTAGTAAACTTTCAGAACTATTTTTATAATCCAATTCCATTTGTAATTTAAAACCACCAGTAAGATTTCTTACTGTAACCTTTGGTAATTCTAATTTACCAGCTCTTAAAGGAATCATAACAATATTGAAATCAAAATTAGATTTAGTTTCATTTAAACTTAATGTAATTGTAAAATCTTTTAAACCTGCAAGTAACCAATTTTGTTCATTTTCAATAAATTCCAATTTAATATCAACTGTTTTTGGTAATTCTGGTTCACCAAAAAATCTAACTTTTTTAGTTTGATTAACGGGCATTTTAAAAACCATAATGGATAAATCAACTTGAACTTCAATTGGATCACAAACTAAATATTGTAATTTTTTATCAAATTTAAATTCAATTGTATTAATTGTATTTATAATTGGTAATGTAACATTAATTAGCAGTCTTTGTCTTATTTTTGATAATGATTTATATTTTAATTCTTCTGAAATTTCAAAAGGTTGTGATGTTATAAATTTGCTTATGCATTTAATAAAGATAGGTAAATCTAATGGATCAATCAATTGTAAATAATTAGTAAAATCAGCTAAACTAAAAGCAACTATAATAATTCTACTCTTTAAAGAATAATAATTTGATTTAAATTCAAGACGATTGAAAATAGAATCAACTATATCAAAATATTTAATTAACGATTTATGCTCATCATTTAATTCATTGAAGAACATTGTTTTTAAAATTTCAATAATTTCAGTTGTAATATCATTGTAATCAATAATTAAATCCATTGATGGATCTTCAATTCTTTCAATTTTATAAAAGAAAGTTGAACCTTGGTCTGAATAAGCTATAACATTTTCAGGTTGATTCCATGCTTTAACTGATGATTTTTTAGATTCTAAATTAACTTTTTGAATTCTAACTGGTTTACCTATCGTTGTACCATTAATTGTAAAGTTTGAAAATAAATCAGATGATTTGAAAATATCTTGAACTGATACAGCAATTGGTAAAACAACATCTAATTCTTTATAAACAGTTTTTGAATATGAATTATTATTAAATGAGATACCAAATTTAAGTTGTATTTTTGTTGATGAAACATCAGGTGGGAAAAAATATGGAACTTTTAATTCTAATCTAGAATTTGCAGGCAATTCATCAGACATATCAAATTGTAAAACTTCATTATTATTAATCAGATTATAATTTAATGGTTCATTATTAAGAATGATTGTATATTTTGATTTGGAAACTAATCTATCAATTTCAGTTTTGTAAAAAAATAAAGTACAATTTTCTAATGGATTAGACCCAACATCAACAGAAACCAAAACTTCATCATGATGTAAATTTCTAGTACTTGGAACGGAAGCATCTATAAAAGTATTTTTAATTAATTCTAAATCATCATTATAAAATTGCCTACTTTGATAAATACTAATTGGAACCTCTAAAGCTTTAAATATTTTTAAATGACCAATTTCAACAATTAATCTAACGATTTGAAAATCACCTGTAATTAATTCAGTTGCAATAACATCAATTTCATCATCTTGAGTTGATTTATTTAGTTCAAAATTTTCTTTTGTAAAATGAATAGTTTTTTCATCAGAATTAATTAAGATTAAAACAATTTTATCAATATGATAACGAATTTTACTTTTCAAAGTTAAACTCAATTTATATTTATCAGCACCACCATTTTTTAAATAAGGTTGAAGATCAACATCGAACAAAGCATCATTTTCAACCATTAATCCATCTTGATCATCTTTCATTACATGATTCACCTTATGTAATAAACTTGTGAATTTAGCTTTATCAAAATATTCATTATGAGAAACTAATTCTAGATATGAGCACATTAGATCAGGTATGATTGATGAGCCATATGTTTTAATAAAATGTTTTAAATTATCAATATAAACTTGTAAAATACTTAAACTAATGTATTTCCAATTTTGACTTCTATAATATTCAAATGAAGTATTTAATGCTTCTATTGCACTTTCACTTGTTGTACTTTGACCCGCTATACTTGTTGTTGATGTAGTTAAATCTAAATTATAACATGTAATTAAGGCTAATTCAGTTGATAATGCATCAACTGTATTTTGTTTAAATTGTGAAGTTGAATAACATCTGATTATATCTTTAGATAGATCAATTATTTTACTTAAAAATTCTTCTTCAGATTGTAAAAGTTCTTTCAAACCATCTGAGCTGATTTCATAATTTAAATTATATTTTGGAGTTTCATCTTCTAATGATACATCAATCATTGATCCAATTATTTTATAGTTTTTAAGTTTAGCTATTCTAATAACTTCATTTCTATTCATTAATTTTAAATCACCTAAAACTTCAAATAATTCAGTTAAATTAGTTTCAGTTTTAGAAAGCATATATTGAAGTTTATCATTTTGAATAAAATCTTGAATTAGTATATAAGCCAGTTCATTTTTTTTATAACAATCTTCAATTGAATTTAAAAATTCCATTAATTTTTTAGCTAAATTAACCAATACTCTCAGGTAAGAAGATTCAGTAGTTGCTTGTTTTGATAAAATATCAATTTGAGATTTATAAAAGAAACATTTAAATTGAAATTTAGTTGGACCTGGAGTTGATTTTAAATCTATATTGATTGGATTTTTTAGTAATGGATAATCATCTATTGTTGAATCTTTAAAACCTGATTTTGATATTCCAATGTTACCTATTCTATTAGATAGTTTGGAATAACATTTCATTGCATCATCAACTTGGCCAATTTGATCATATAAAGAGGCAGCATTTAATAAACTATCCAAACTTTTAGGATTAGAAAGATAAGAATCTAATCTAATTGAGATTGATTCAGATAAAGCAAATTTAATCGAACTCATTAATGAATTCCAAGCAATACTTTTATCTTCATCAGTTTCATATAGTGATTTGATTTTGAAAATATTTTCATAATTTAATTCATCATCTGTAAAATTCTTTTTTGTTTTGGCTAGTATACTTGTTCTAAGATATTTATCAGCAGTTGATCTTAATTCTGTATTCTCAAACAGGATAATAAAATAAGGTGTATTTGTTAAAGAAGCAGTAGTTGAATTAATTTCATTTTCTTTGATACTTCCATTTCCATTTCCATTAGCTATTTGAGCTTTTGAAGTTTTCAATTCATTAACCCAATGATGTATTAAAGGGCGTACCTTAGTTCTATAATCTTCAACATTAGTTATTGTAACAAACATGAAATTCACATAAAAGGAATTCATTAAATCTTTTGGTATTTTATTTGGAATTTCTTCAATGAACTCGAGTTCTATATTCTTAACGGATCTAATTGAATCATTTGATATACTTTTCCAATTTAAAGAATGAATTGCATTGACTTTTTTATTGAAATCATTTCGAAGTGATGTGTTGCTAAATATTGAAAATGGATCATAATAGCCAACTGGCAGTATCACTGGACCAGCTGAATGATGAGACATTGTGAATTAATATGGGCAATCAGAATTAGATTAACTACTTGATTTTATTGGTAAATCAAGACCTGGATATAGAAAAGAATACTGTGTTTTCCCCTTTTACCTTTATCAAAGCTTAGTCTTTGACTTGTTTTGATTCTTTGATATTCAACGTGTAAAGCGAGTTTTCTGTTTTCGTGGAGCGCCACATCTGTGGCACGTGACCGAGGCGGTGGGTGGCGCGGGCGACGCACGCCGACGCAGAGCGACGCCTCCGGTAAATTTTGCAAAATAAATAAAGTCGAAACCCTTTCCAAACAACATTGCAACAATTAGACGTGTTTTATCACTATATACCCGTTTTTCACTCAATTAATATACATCAATGACTCTGCCTAATGGTAAAGACCATTCTGATGGGTCCAATTCCAATGCTGCACATCAACATGAGGAAGACAAACAACAACAATTAGATTATAATGATACTACTACTTCAAGTAGACTGATATCTATTAATGAAAGAACCCCCTTTTTGAATCAAGCTGCTCAAAGACTGTATAAGAATAATCAATCTGTACTATTCAAGCAACCTGGTGATTCTAATGATGATCAATATGAGAATTTAAATTATTGGTCCAGATTAGCTAAAAGAGCCAATATTCAATTATCTGATTATGATATAAACAACAACAATAATAATATATTTTCTTCATATAATAATAGTATTAATAATACAAGTTTACGTCCTAAGTATAATAATTCAAATATTTCTATTAATGGTACTGCAAATGGTTCAATATATCCTAATGCTAATGGCTCAACTTCTGAAAAAATAGATGATGATCCAGAACTTCAATGGTATCAAAATTTAAAACAACGTTATACTAATTATAAAACTGAAACTGAATTAGAAGAGAAAACATTTTATGAAAATTTAGATTATGAATACCAATTAGAAAGACAGAGATTAAAATCAATTGAAAAAGACGAGAAGAAAATGGCTAAATTAGAAAATTTTATTATAAAATTAAAAGATGAAAGTAGATCTAACTCACCTGAAACTGAAACTGATCATAATAATAATCACATTGAAGAAGAAGATCAAGAAGCATCTGTTGATGATATTAATAATCATGATTATAATGATGAACAAGATGAAGAAGAAGTGGATGATAATTTATTTGGAGAAGAACAAGAAGAACAAGAAGAAGAAAAAACACATAGACAGGTTGAACCTGAAGAACATGAATCATCTTTAGAAATTATTGAATTATCTGAAAGTGATGACGAAAATCCTCTACCTTCACATTCACAACATATAGAAGAAGAACAATATAGTCAAGATGGTTATTCAGAAGATGAAGAAGAACAAGAACAGATTCAATCAAATCCAAGATTAGATGATTACTATCCAAATGGTTCACATAAACAACAATATGATTTTGAAGAAGAAGAAGAACAAGAAGAAGAGGAAGAGGATCAAGAAGAACAACAAGATGATGGTTATGATAATTATAGTGATGAAGATAATGAACATCAACAACATGCTCACTCTGGTTATTATGATGATGAAGCTGATGAGGTTTCAGAAGAGTTTTCAGCTGATGAAGAATTAAATAATCTTGAAAATGAAATTAATGATATTGAACATGAAGCTGAAGAAGAAGAAAATGATGTTGAAGAAGAAGAAGAAGAAGAAGAAGAAGAAGATAGATTTGGCAATTATGATTTTAGAAATGCTTATAGACCAAGAATGTCTCTTATCAATTCAATGAGTGGCCCGGCTTCTCAAGATGTTTTAAATATATCAGATGAAAGTGAAGAAGAAGAAGAAGCTCAACAACAAGAACTTTCTGAAGAAGATGAAGATATTGAAATGAAATCAGATAGAGAATCAGACCATGAAGACGAGGAAATGGAGTCAGAACATGAATCTCAACAACAAGAACAACAACAGCATGAACATGATGAACAATTTCAAGCACAAGATTTAATGGATATAGCTGCTTTAGCTCAATTTACTGAACAATTAGATAATAATACAAATTTTGAAGATCTTCAAATTGATCCAGCTTTAGCAGATCAAGTTAATCATTTCATAAATACTGCTGAAACTCAAGAACCTACAACTCATATAGAATATACAGATATACCAGATACAACCAAAGAAACTCATCATAGTGATTTTGTCGATGATTCAAATGTTAATCATACAGAAGTTATTCAAGTGAGGTCCACTGAAGAAGAAGAACAACAACCACAACAACAGCAACCAATAACCCTCTTATCAGATGGTCCAGAAACTACTAATAATGATACCCAAGATAACACAGATGCTTTTGTTACGGCTATTGCACCAGAAACACCAATTAAAGAACAAGAAGAATCAATTCATTTAATTGAGCGTACTCCAACTCCTCCTCCTAAACCTCCAACTCCTGAACCTGCTAAATTAAATCCAAGTTTATTAAGTTTATTAGATAGATCAATCAATTTACATAATTTAAAATCAGCTGGTGAAGATGTTTCTCCTGAACCTGAAGATTTAATTGGATTGAATTTACCTATTGGCGAAGAAGAGAATGAATCAAGTGCTATTCCAACTAGTGATATAGGTGAAAAATCTGTTCGTTTTACTGGTACTCCTGAATTTAGATCCCAAGATGTTGAAGATGAAGAAGAATTAGTTCAAGTTGAAAATGATGTTCCTTCAAGTCCAGCAAATTATAATGAATCTCCAGAATCTGAAAATTTCAAAACTCCAAGTAGTCCAGCTCCAGTTAGTCATCAAGAGGAAGAAGAAGAAGAAAATGAAGAATCTGGTATTGTTAGTGATAGAGATGATGTTGATGTTTTATCTCAATCTTCAATGATTGATGGTCCAGATGAAGATGATGAGACTCAAGAAAATCAAGAAGCTTATGTTACTGCTTTAGCCAATGAAACTGAGAGAGGAACAACTATAGATTCAGCATCAAGTAGTATTTTAGCTAATGCAACTATTATTCATGATGAGTTATCTCAAGTTGATGAAGAACAGGAATCTTCAGGTACTCAAGAGCCAGAAAATGTGGAAGTGGAAGAAGAAGAAGAATTAGAATCTGATAATCAAGAGTATGAAATTGAAGATGATAATATTTCACATGAATCAAGTGATGAAGATGAAGGTGAATTATCTGTTCAAAATTTAGAAAGTGTGGTTGGTTCAGAATCAGAATTAGAAAAAATTATTGAAGAAAATGATTCATCTGACATTGAAAGTGATAATGAATCTTTAAGTGAAGAAGAAATTGAACAAGTTATTGAAGATCATCCATTTGATTATGATGAAGAAGATAATGAAGATGAACCTGAATTAGAACATGAAGAAAGTGAAGATGATGAAATTTTTGTTATTAATACTCAATCTGCTATTACTTCAGATACTGAATTAGATAATTTGAAATCAGGTTCTGAAAATGAAAGTGATGAAGAAGTTGAAGATGAAGAACCTCAACAACTGCAAGTTTATTCTGGTGAAACTGAAGATCAAGAAATGGCAAGTGACGATAGTTTTTCACGTAAAAGAAATCATGATGAAGTTGAAGCTGAACAAAATGAAGGTGAATCTGTGTTTAAGAAAGTTAAAAGAATATTCTCATTTGGTTGGAAACCTGTTTCAAGTAATAATCAAGATGCTGAACCAACAACAGAAGATCAAGTTGAATTGGAAAATGAACAAGATTCTGATATTGAAATTAACGATGCTACTCCTTCTGAAGAAGAAGAAGAAGGTGAAGAAAATGAAAATGAAGATGAACAAATTCAATCTGATATTGAAACTGCTGAAATAGATGATTTAGATCAAGAAAATATTGAAATTGAAATTGAAGAAGATGAAGAAGAAGAAGTTGAAGAAAATGAAGATGAACAAATTCAATCTAATATTGAAACTACTGAAAGAGTTAATTTAGATCAAGAAAATATTGAAATTGAAGAAGATCAATTAAGTGCTGATGAAAAATCTGAACAAGAAGTTGAATCTGAACAAGAAGCTATTACTGAAAGTGAAATTACTCCAAATGTTGGTACAGCTAGACAAGGTTTCTTTGCTTCAATATCTCAATTCGCTCATCAAGCTTTAATAGACATCACATCTAATTCTGATGCTGGTTCAACTACAGATTTAAATGTTGGAGATAATGAAGTTGAAGTTAATACAAGTGATTTACTAATTCAAGCAGGTACTTCTGAAGAGAAAGCTGAAGATGAAGCTCCATTAGCTGATACCGTTGAACATGATAGTTCTATTTTAAGTAATTCTGATATTGGAAAAGAAGAAGATGAAGGTGAAGTTAGTGATGTTAGCTCTAATGATCAAATTGAAACTGAAGAAGAAGAAAAGAAAGAAGATCAGATTGAAGCTGAAGAAGAAGAAAATAAAGAAGATGAAGAAGATGAAGTTCAAGAAGAAGATGCCGAAAAAGACGTTTCTAATCAATCTATTAGTGATAAAGTTACATCTGAATTACAACAAGCTGCTGAATCTGTTGAATTATTTGCTAATCAAGCTTTATTTGGAGTTTCTACTACTAATGAATCCACCCCTCAACCAGATGATGTTATTCAAGAAGCTTCTAATACTACTCCAGTTCCTGTTACTAGTCAAGATGAATCAATTCCTGCTAGAAGAACATCTCTTATTGCAACTGCTCAAGAATTTGCTAATAATGATATAGTTCAAGCTCCATTTACAGCATTAAAAGGTATTACTAAAGCAGCTGAAGAATTCGCTGATCAAAATATGCTTAATATGACTTCTCCATCTTATGAAGCAACTCCTGAATTAGAAGATAGAACACATGAAACTGGACCAGTTGAAGCTCCTCTTGCTGATTCTCTAGTTGAACCAACTCCTGTTAATATTGAAGAAGTTGAAGAAGAAAATGATGATTTGGGAGGTGGTGAAGTTACTCAAATTATTAATGATTCAGATGATGAAGATTATCAAATGGATGATGATGAAAGTAGTGAAAGTGAATCAGAAGAAGAAACTGATGCAGATGTTACAATTAATGATATGGTTGAAGATACAGTCGCTGATAATGAAGATGAAGATGAAGTTGAAGTTGATAATCAATATGATGATACTAAAAAAATCGATCAAGGTTCCAAAAGTTCATTTGGTTTATTATCAAGTATTTCAAGATTATTTTCTAAGAAATCTGAAAATGAAGAAGAAGGTACAGCTGATGAAGTTAATTCTCAATCTGAAGAAAACATTGAAGTTATTGAATCTGAAGATGCTCAAGTTGGCTTAATTCAAGGTTCTGAAACTGAAGAAGAAGTTGAAACACATCCAGTTGATATTGAAAATGAAAATCATGAATCTAATGAAGAAGAAATAGAAGCTGATTCCAATCAAGAACAAGAAGAAATAGAAGTTGAATCTAATGAGGAACAAGAAGAACAAGAAGTGGAAGTTAATTCTAATGAAGAACAAGAAGTGGAAGTTAATTCCAATGAAGAACAAGAAGAAGTTGGTGATATTGCTTTAGCAAATATTGAAGATTTTGATATCGAAGATGCAAAATTTGATTCAGTTGTTTATAATAATAATGAAGAAAGTGAAATGGAAGCTGAAATTGAATCAGAAGCTGAACATATAGGTGTTACTAATGATGAAGAACATGCTGAAAATTTAGTTGTTAATGAAGTTGAAGAACCATCTGTTAATGTTCCTATTACTGAATCTGCTGCTTCCTCTAGTTTATTTGGTACTTTACGTAGAGTTTTCTCTAGAACTTCAACTCTTAAAACTCCTGCTGAAGTTGAACAATCTGAATCTCCTGAAAATATTACTGCTTTTGAAGATGATGCTGATATAGTTAATAATGAACAAGAATTACAAACTGAAAGTGTTGATCAAGATATTGAACCTGAAGTTGATCAAGATGTTGAAGATTCTGCTATGAATTATGATTATGAAGAAATGACTGAAGCTATTATTGTTAGACCAGATTTAACTGTTGATAATACTGAAGAAATTATTGTTCATGATGATTTTAATTTTGAGAATCAAGAAAATAATAAAATTGAAGTTCATTCTGATAGTTCAACAACTGAAGATGATGTTAAAGAAGAAGAAGAAGAAGAAGAAGAAGAAGATCAAAAAATTCAAGTTCGTTCAGATTCCGAAACTAAAGAAGGTAAAATTGCTGTTCATTCTGATTCTAATTCATCTACTGAAGAAGAAACTGCTACTCCATTAGTTATTCCAACCATTTTTGTTAAAGAAGATATTGAAAATGAAGAAGCTACTGCTACTGAAGAAAGATTATTAAATAATTCAATTCCATTTTTAGCTCCTGATAATGAAAGTGATGATGAAATTACAAGAAAAAGACCATATAATTCAGATTCTGAAAATGAAACAACTGATCAACAATTAGAAACTCCAAATAAAAGAAGAACAAGATCTAGATCTAGATCAAGATCTCAAAATAGAGATAGATCATATAGAGCAACTTCAAAGGGTAAACATAGAAGTAGTGGTATTTCAACTAGAAGTGGTAGAATTTTATCTTGGGAAAAAGAAAATGGTCCAGAACTGAGTACAGCTGATGCTTCAATTAGTATTCCATCTTCTAAAAATCTGCCGGCCAGTTTAAAAACTTTATATTCTGAAGCTGATGAATTCACTCATCAAAAAGTTCATCATACTACACCTTATCAAACAAAATTAGAAGAAACTAATAAATTGGTTGAAGAACATGCTAAAGAATTAATTTTACCAAAGAAAAGAAGAGGTAGACCTAAGTCTAGTCATAAGGAAAAAGAAGAGAAAGAAGTGAAAGAAAAACAAGATCATAGTTTAGTTAAATCACTTAAAGAAGAAGAGAAAAAGGTGAAGAAGCCAAGTAAAAGAAGTTCAAGAAAAGCTAAATCTCAATTGTTAATTCAATCTTTAACTAAAAACGCTACTGAAACTGATAGTGAACCAACTTTTGCTGAACAAATTCAAAAGAGAAAACGTGGTGGTGGTAAAACTAGAGGTAGAAGACCCAAGACTGCTCCTTCAAGTAATACAGAAAGTGCTCCTAAAACTACAAGAAGAACTAGATCTTATAAGAAGTGATTGCTAATGTTTTATTCATGAGATTATTTTTTTTTTTGTTTATGTTTATGCTTGATTTTTAATTTTTTTTTATTTCAATTTATTTTTTTTATTCTTATTTTATTTTTTATTTTTTATTTTTTATTTTTTTGTTAGTTTTGTTTTTTTGAAAAAAATGTTTTACTTATTATTATTGTATTTTTAGTTACTTATTTTTTTTCTTTCATTGATTATTTTATTATTTCTCCATTATAAATTGTGTTTATTATAATTACCAATTATTCTTTTACGTTATTATTTTTTTGAATTTCATTAATGATTTTTTAATTTTGTTTGTTTGTTTGTTTATTTGTTCCTTTTTATCTTTTTGTGATAAAATTACTATAATTTTTTTTTTTGATAATACATTTAGTTAATTTTATTTTATTGTATTTTTAATATTACAAATTTTTACAGTAATACAAAAAGAAAAATAATAATAATAATAATCAATAGTAACTTTTTTAAAAAAAAAATAGTACATATAATAAAGAAAAGTCTAAACAAAATAAAAACTATAACACAATTTATTAAGTCAGGTAAATTTGAATCAATCTTAACCAAATAATAATAATAAAATGAAAATAAAAATCTATAACATCAACAACAAGAAACTCTAATCATCTTCATCATAATCATTAACAACCTCTTTCTTTCCACTACTCTCTTGATATCCTTCATCATCTGAACCAGCATCTGAACCACCATTTTTACCAGCAGCACCAGAACCTTGTTCTTCAGCAACAGCTTCACAAGCATCAACCCAATCCGAATAAATATCTATAGGTTGACTCAATGAATTAATTGGAGATTGAAATGATTGACCACAGATTTTACAAGTTAAAGTACCAATATTTGTTCTTTTATCTAATGTACAATTAATTGCCTTTTCATGATTACAAAACAAACATGAAAATTGTGTATCTAATTTTTGTTTAATTTTCCTAACTGGACCTCTAGAACTCTTCTTTCTTTTACCCTATAATTAATTAAATTTAGAAAAACAAATCATTAAAAAAAAATAACACAAACACAATAATGTTCCAATTTGATGGCGTATTGCATTGTGTGTATTCTTTTTTTTGTTTTTGTTTTTCATTTATTTGATGTTAGTAATCATTGATTATGAGAGATTGTAGTAAGATATTGAGTGTAACATACCATTTTTGATTAATTATCTAATAAAAAAATATCTGATAGTAATCGATGTTGAAATTATCTAAAGATAAAAGTAGTTGATATGATCTTTCTTTATTTTTTGTTCTGTTGAACTTTTTTAAAATTGGAGAGCGAGTGCGACAGAGAAAATGTTGTGTTTATATTACACTTATATCTACTTAATGTAACAGAACAACAAATTTTGAAATGGGTGATTAGTTAAACTAAATTATAAGAAATCCATGGTGTCAAAGATGCTACATCATCTTATGGAATTATAAAATCTATGTTAAATAGTGCAACCTACTTAGAGAATAAGTCTCTAACTGAGTTTGCGAATAGTTTGAGAAAAACTGCATTAACTGGTACATATGAACCATGTTGTCTAGTTTTATCAACAATGTTGCTGAAATTGAAGCTATTTTTGGTGATACCAAAGATCCATTTAAGACAGCATATATTTTATTGGTTCTATTAGAAAGAAGTGATGAAATTAAAGATTCTGAAATGAGAATTCAGCACTTTAAAATTATTGGTGAATTGATTGATAACAAAGATCTAGATATTAAATTACTGTTGAAAAAGATGCAAGATATTACAACCAAAGGTTGAAATGATTTGTTATTTAGACAGACAAAAATTGTTCCAATTTTGTTATACCATTGGTGAATTAAAAGATGCTATACTTGATAGTTCAAGACTGCAATTTCTTTTTGATTCTCAAAACAAAACGTATAATTCAAATGTTTCAATCTCAATGGGTTATTAATCACAGAAATAATGTTCAACAATAATGATAAAAATTGTATAATTTATAATGATACATGTAATGATAATGTTAATAATAATAAGGTCCTTTGGTTTTAAAAATTATTCAAGCAAATGGTCTTTTTCGGTCGTGCGAAATACAATCGTGGCTGGTGCACAGATGCGATTAAAATTAAATTTTTTTTTTTTTATTTTTATTTTATTTTATTTTTACTGAAAAATTCAATTTATTTAGAAAACTTGTTGTGTTTAAAAGTCTTTTCAATATAATAATATAATATATTTAATAATTTAATATATATTCACAATGCCTTCAAAGAATACTCCAGTTAAAGCTAAGGCTGCACAATCACCAAAAGTGAAAAGAACTCCAACCAGAACTAGATCAACTAGATCATCTACTGCTACAGATACTGCTACAGATACTCCAACTAAAGCTAAAAAACCAGTTACACCAAAAGCAACTCCAGCTAAAGCTAAAACTGCTACTCCAAAGGCTACCCCAGCTAAGAAATCAGCTACTCCAAAAGCTACTCCAGCTAAAACTAAACCAGCTCCAAAGACTCCATCTAAATCACCAAAGAAAACCAGTACTACTAAATCTCCAATTAAGAAAACTCCAGCTAAGAAAGGTAAAGTTGTTAAAGCTGGTGAAATTACAGATGCTGTTGAAGAAGTGATGGATAAAACTAAGCCAAAGAAGAATGCTAAGAAGGTTGTTGAAGAAGAAGAACAAGAAGTTGAAACTGGTGATAAGATTATTGTTAAAGATACCGTTGTTACTAAAGCTATTGAAGAATTAAAGAAATGGTCAGATAGACAAAAGGAAGAACAATCTAAAAGTAATGGTAAATCACAATTATTTGATGATGATGATGAATTAAATTTATTTTTACAAGCTACAAGTGTTAAATTTTTCAATAAGAAACAATCATTAAAACCAAAATCAATTAAATTAAATAATTCACCATATGATTTAGAAAATGATTTTAAAATATGTTTATTTATTAAAGATGAATCAATTAATGAAGAATTAATTGAAAAGATTGAAACTGATAAAGAAATTAAATATTTAAATAAAATTATTACAGCACAAGAATTAAAAGGTACTTATAAATCATATGAATCTAAAAGAAAATTATTATCTGAATTTGATTTATTCTTAAGTGATGATAGTTTAATTACTTTATTACCTAAATTATTAGGTAAGATTTTTTATTCAACATCTAAATCTCCAATTCCAATTAAAGTTTATAATAAGAAAAATGAAGTTTCAACAGTTACATTAACCAATTCAATTAATAAGATTATTAATTCAGTTAATTATACTTTACCAATGGGTGTTAATTTATCAATTAAATTAGGATTATTAAATCAAGATACATCAAAATTAATTGAAAATATTAAAAGTATTGTTGAATCAATTTCAAATGGACATAAAATAAGGACATTTCAATTAAAATTACAAAATTCACCATCATTACCAATATTTGTCTCTGAAGAATTATTTGATAAAGAAGATATTTTAGTTGAACAAGATAAATCAAATAAAAAGAGATTATTAGATAATGAACCTGAATTAAAATTATCTGAATTTGAAAAAGGTTTAGTTGAATTAGCATTAGATCAAGAACAAATTGATTCAGTTATTGGTAAGAAGGTTAAAAAAGTTGAAGAATTAAAGAATAAAAGAAAAGCTGTTGTTGAAAAGAATGGTAAAAAGACTAAGAAAGCTAGAAAGAATTAAAACTAGTGTTAAATTTTTCTCTTTAATTTAATTTACTTTAATTGTATATCTTTAATTTTAATTTGTACTTGAAATATAGAGAACTTAATTCAGTTCAATAACCATTATAACTTCAATTTCAATTTCATTTCAGTAATTGTTAGATGTAGTAATTACTCTGATAAGGCTGAAAGATGGAGTGAATTAGGTTTCTTGGTTCGGGAAAACTAGTTATCCCGTACTACCTTACTACGCACATAGCCCTTTAATACCTTTATCCCTGGAAATCCCTTTTCATTCCCCATTAAATTTAATTTCAACATTTCAAAGCTGTTCTATATATATTTGAAATTTATTTAATTGAATAGATTTCAATTGTTGAATTAATTGTTGAATTAATTGTTGAATTAATTGTATGTACACCAAGGAATTTATGGACAGTCCGTAATTTTAATACAATTGACGTGGCATATGAGATTGTGTGTAACTAATTATAGAGTGAACTCAATTAACACATGCATATGACCTTGACCACTATCAATCAACCCAACCAGGCTATACAGTCATCATCAAGTATACATGTAAACTAACTCTTTCCTTTAAATTAAGTAAACACAGCTCCGTTGCTGATAGCTCTTACGTAAGCCCGCATTGCCCCCTGGTGGCGCATTGTCCCCCTGCGGCGCTGCGGCCGCACTGCGCCTAACTGTTGCACAGCCGTGAAGCGAGAACCCGTTTATAAAAGAGACGCCAACTGCTGTCTTGAATTCAATTAATTAATGGTCAATTCTTATCTTACTTTAAAAATCATTAATTAACATTCAATTAATACTTACAATCATGTGTCAAAGAACTCAAAAACCAACTAACTCAATCATAGTTACCGATTCTTATTTATTAAATTCTTCAAATCATGATATTTTATCTGAACTTATATCAACTTTAAATAGTTTACTTCCGGATGATGAAGAAATGATAACAACTCATTTAAAAACTTTTAATAGAATTATATTAACTTTTAAAAATTTACAAAATTCAGAAAATGTTTATAAATTATTATCCGATGAAAATATTAGATGTAATTATTCATTGAAAAATAATCCACATCCAAATTCAAAATCTGAAAGATCATCAAATTATAACAATAATGTTTTATTATCACCAATAGTAGATGATGATGAAATGGCTGAAAGATTCCCAGTTCCAGTTTTTGATGAAGCTTATCAACGTTTAGACCCACCTCCAAGAACTATTCAATTACAATCTCCACCTCCATCACCATATTTAGGTTACACTCAACAACTTGAAGAAGCACCTGATGAAATTACAATGACTGATCCTGAATCTTTAAAACATATTTTATATCAACCTACATTAGATGAATCCGACAAAGAAAAAGTCTTTTATGATGATGATTTGATTGATTCATTAGATGATTTCAAATTAGATGATAATATCAATGATGATGTTGATGTTGATGTTGATGATGTTAATACTTTAAATTCTGGTTTAAGTAATTCTAATTCTGTTCCAATTTTGATTGTTAATAGAGAAGAAGCTCAGAATTTAAGAGAGGTTCATAAACAAAAGGTTTTAGCTCGTACTGCTGGTATTGCTATTTAATTAAGGTTATTATTATTATTATTATTATATTATAGGGATTATTTGTTTGTTTGTTTTTTTTATAGTTTACAATTCTTTTGAAATTGTGTTTTTTTTATTATTATTATTTATTCTTAGTTTGTTTTAGCTCTGCTTTTATTTCGTTTGCTTTTATTACTCTTTTTTTTTATTAGCTTAATATCATTTTTTTACATAATTATTTACTTCAAAAAAATATAATCTATTTATTTATTAAAAAAAAAAATACAAAAAAAATATCTAAAACACAAAGCACCAAAATCACAAAAGAAAAACAAATGTATATCACAATAAAATAAAAAAAACACTAAAAACACTAAAACACAAAGATATTTATTTATTTATTAACTCTTAATAAACCAACTAAAAAAACATTAAAAATCAAAAAACCCAAAACAACAAAAAAAACAATCCTTGGATTAAATTCTAAAGTAAATTGATAAACACTTAAAAAAAAAACAGGTGCAATTAAATTAATAACATTACTAAAAAATGCCAAACAACCAAAAAATTCACCATTTTTTTCAGGTTTTTTATTATATTTTAAAATTGCACTATGAAAAGTAGGATTTGATAAAGCACCAAATGATGCTAATAATGTATGTAACATATAAATTCCACTTGTCTTTGCTATAATTATATCAATAATTGATAATATTTCAAATATTAAACAAACTAATATATTACAAATATCAATTAAATCTAATTTAATTAAATTTTTTTTAAATTTATAATTTAAAAAATCACTTAATTTTGGATTAATTAATAATAATACAATTGTTTTTGATAACATTCCAATTGCAACCATTTGTGATAATTTTGAATTATTCCAATGAAATTGAAATACACCATAATACATTATAATTGGTGCTAAACCCATTGTACATCCAGTTATAATTAATGACATGAATAACATTATAATAACATTAATTCTAGCTGATATATTTAATTTTCCAGTAATTTCATCAATTTCTGTAATCCATAATAATTTTAATGATGATAATAATTCTTTTAAATGATTTAAACCAATTGATTGACTTAATTGAATGAATTTTTTTGATGATGAATCAGTAGTTGATGATGATCTTAAATATTCATTTGTATTTCTTCTTGAAATTGATTCACTTGCTCTTCTTGATTTTAATTTTAATTGATCTGATCTTGATTCAGGAAAAAATAAAATTGTTAAAATAATACAAGTTAAAGTTAATAAGAATGTAATACCTAATAATTGTGATGGATTTAACCAATTACTAACAATACTACTTAAAAATGGACCTGAACCAATACCAAAATATAAAAATGCAATTAAAGCAGACATTTTTTGATTAATTTTATCAGGTGAACTAATATCAACAACATAAGTATTACATAAAGCAATTAACATTAATACTGAACCACCAAAACTTTCAAGTGAAAATGATAATATAACAATAATTGGATTAAAATTCATTATATTTGGATTTAAACTTAAATAAACTGCTAAATTACCAATTGAAATACAAATCATTGTAAAAATAATTGCTGGTTTACGACCATAAATATCACTTAATTTTCCAATTTTTCCAGAAACTAATAATTTAATTATACCTGGTATTATTGTTAACCATTTTTGTAAATTAACTGCAAATTGTTGAACTAATGGTGAATCACAAGTAATTTCTTTTGATGGTAAATTATTATGATCTTTAAATGGATTTAATAATGATGAAGTATTAATTAATTCTTTATTATATTTATATTTCATATATTTACATGAACCAGTAATTGTTAATTCCATTTGTGATGTTGCACCAAATAACATTGAAAATGTAAAACAAAATATTAATATACAAGCCATTAATAATGAAGGTCTTTTATGCCATGATAATAATCTATGATCTTCTCTAGCTTGATTCAATAGTAATAAATGATGACTACTATCATCTTCATCTTCATCATCTTCTGTATCTGATTGTAATGGATGTTCATCAGTTTCAGATGATGAAGGCAAAATTGATTCAGTTATTTGAATATGATTATCAATCTTCTTATTATCAAATGAAGAAGTTGATTCTTGTTGTTGTAATAATGGAGTTCTAATATTAGTTGTTGAATTTTTTACATTTTTTACATTCTTTGAATTATTATGAATTTCTAAAGCAGTTTCTTCAAGTAAATCATCACGTAAAATTGAACCATAGTAAGGATTATTAGTGGTTTGATGAATTGGTTCAATTATACTGTTATCATTTCTGAAAGCCATTAAAGGTGGAGAATTTAACAGTCTATTTGCAATGGTTGGGGAATGATTGGTAGTTTTAATGCCTTTCTTGGAGTTTATGTTAATTATGTTTGAGTTGGTCATATCTTTAATTATATTCTTTCTTTCTTTCCATGTATCTTATCAGCAATTAATTAAGTTGCAAAGTTGCAGTATGATCCATCAACTAATGTAAACCAGCACACAATCAGTCCAGCAGCAACTAAATCACCTTACTCCAGCACTTGAAACACAGTAAATTGCAGTAGAACACCCATGGATGGATCAGTGGCAACCATCAACAACAATATTAACTGATAGGAATAGGAATAAGAATTCCCTCCCACCAGCTGGCTGCATTCCGGATCCGACACCACCACCACCACTCGGCGCAACTCGCACTAATTCAAATAAAATCAAATAAAAAAATTCACTTGCACTTGATCAAAGGGGAACACAAACAACTGTTTCTACTCCCAATTCACTCTTATCTCTGGCTTTCTCCTTCTGCACCACTTGCTTTGCTTTCCTTTGGCTCTCCTCTTTATCCCAGCCTCTCATCAAGGATTGTTCCATCTATCTCAAACTTCAAATGAGCTTCAAAGGTCACTCCAGTGTAGGTCCACCGCCTCATCTGGCTCCACCAATTCAACCTACACATACTTCTGTTAACTCTGTTAAAATGTCTTCAACAAGAGATAGTAGTATTGCTTCAATCGAAACTGCAACTTCCCAAAACATGAGAAAATCAAGCACAACTACTCTAAATAGTGATAAAAAAGGTGTTAAAATCAATCCAATTGCAACTGTTATAGTTACTAAATTTTTTAATAATGAGAATTCTTCAAATACTTTGAATCTGTTGGTTGATGATTTAGTTTATGTTTTAAATAAATCTAGTCATTCTTGGTGGGATGGTTTGATTGTTGATCCTGCTGGTAATGTCACAAGAGGTTGGTTCCCTCCTTCTTATACAAGACCTTTACCAAAAGGAACTAAAATTAATCATCATAGTATAAGTTCAATAAATTCTAATTTAGAGCATAATCATAATAATAATAACAATTCTCCAAGGCTGCATAAAATTGGTATATTTAAAGATATTAATTCTTTTAATCATCAAAATTCAATTGTTTCTTCTTTAAACTCTTCAAGACAAGGTTCACAATCTTTATTTCAAAGACAACAAATACAGCAATTACAACTTCATCAACAACATCAACAACATCAATTACATCAGCAACATCATCCAGCTTCACGTCATAGCTCTCAACCTCAATTGAATAGACAACAATCTTATCAACCTTCAATTCCTGAATCTTCAGTAGTTACAAATCAACCACCACAACAACAACAGCAACAACAACAACAACAACAACAACAACAACAACAACAACAACAACAACAACAACAACAACAACAACAACAACAACAACAACAACAACAACAACAACAACAACAACAACAACCAAGATCATCTTCTTTTCATTTAGTTACTGCTGAAGAAGTTAAATCTTATTTTCAACCAAACGACCCAAGTACTCCTGGTTTTAATTTTATACCTATTTGGATACCTGAAGTTACAAAAGATGATGAAATAGTTTATTATAATTCAACTTTAAATGTTTATACTAAATCAATTCCATTTTTAGGTTCTGAAACTGTTAATAGTCATTCATTATTTGAATCACTTGATTCAACTAGATTTATTGGAGCTGGTCCATTAGAAATAGATGAAAATGTAAAAAACTTAAAAGCTAAAAATCCAAATGATAAAAAAACTGGATCAATAGCAACAACATCAAGTCCTGCTAATAGAAAAAATTCAAAACATCATTCAGGTTCTCAATCAAGAGAACCAAGTTTTCCATATCATCGTGATACTGGAATTGGTCAACCTAATAAACATGCATCATTAGATTTTACTGATCAATCATTATTTTATATGGAACAATCTGATATGACTAATTGGAATCAATTTTCAGGTGCTTTTAAATTTTGTGTTGGTATGGGTCTTGATGCATTAAGTAAAAATTCAAAACAATTATTTTTAGCTCATTTAAATATGATTTCAAAAGCTGTTGTTGGTTTTCAAATGATGACTAGATTACGTAGAAATGATATTGCTAAAACAAATCAAATTAATGAAGCTAGAAGTTTATTAGCTAAGCTGTCTTCAAGTTTAGCTCAATTTACAATTAATGGTAATTTACATTTAAGTGCTGAAAAAGATTCACCAAATTATTTAGGTGGTTTAAAAAGTGAAGAAAATTCAGGTGATAATAATTCTGGTCCTGAATTAAGTGATTTAGAAGAAGTTGATGAAGATCATTTATCTGAAGAAGAACTTAAAGCAAATAAACAAACTGAAAATATTGATATTTATTTAAAACAATGCCAAAAAGATGCTGTTAAAATGATAAATAGAGCTGAATCAATTAGAAAATTATTTGCTAATCTGCAATTAAAATTAGGTGAAGATCCAAATAGTTTACCTTTAATGTATCCAAGATTTGTTAAAAATCAATTTGAAGGTGGTAATTTTAAAAATCAATTTCTTGAACAAAGCCGACAATTACTTAATAATGATTTATTTATTGATGATTCGATTCATAGAGCTGGTACTAGATTATTATTAGATGATTCATTAATTGATTCATTATTAAAATTAGAAAATAAATCTAAAAATATGATGGATAAAGTGATAAAAGTTATTAAAACTCCAATACCAAAAAATATTAGTTTAACTGATTTTGTAGAAGAAAGAAATTTAAATGTTTTAACATTAATTTATCATACAATACCACTTCTGACTAAAGTTTTAAATATTGCTGAAAATATAGATTTTACAGTTTTTATAATGATTGATAAATTAGCAAAAACAAATAATCAAAGACATGATACAATTACTGAATTTGATGATGATGCTTCAAATCAACAATTTTATGAAACAACTTCAAAAGCTTTACATCCATTATTAGATGATTTCTTACATTTAAGACAAACTTTCCATTCAATTTCTTCTTTAATAATTATTGATGCACAAAATTTAACAATTGAAGATCCTGAAACTTTTCAAGGTTTAAGAGATGATGGAGTTATTTATGATCCAAGATTTAAAGATACAGAAGTTCAAAAATTAAGTAAAAAAGTTATGCATATTTTAAATCAATATTATCATGTTGATGAATATATTTATGATGCAAATGTGAAATTATTAACTACAATTGAAGATTTATTAACTAGATTAAGTTTATTAATTATATCAGTTGCTCAATTAAAAGAACAAAGACAAAATATAATGAATTATTGTTCAAGATTAATGAATTCTGATTTTAATATTGCTTCATTATTTATTGCTGAAAGACATAATACTTTGGTTTCTTCCGTTGCTGGTCAATCGGAATATTTCTTTGAACGAAAACCATCAGTTTCTGATGAACATATTCCTTGGTTTATGGATATTGAAGAAGATGAAAAATCATTAATTTATGATTCAAGTGGTTTAAAAGGTGGTTCAATTGCAAGTTTAATTGCTAAATTAACTGATCCAATGGTTGTTGAAGAACCTGAATTTGTTGAAACTATATTAACATTTTTTTCAACATTTATTACACCAATTGAATTTTTTACAAAATTAATTGATAAATTTGATATTTCAATGCCTGAAGCTTTAAGTTATGAAGAATATACAATTTGGTTAGAAAAAAAATTAAAACCTCAACAAGCTCGTGTTATTACAATTTTTGAAAAATTATTTAGTAAATATTGGATTGTTCATTATTCAACTCCTGAATTAATGGAAAAATGGGAAAGATTTACAGAAAATAAACAAAATATTATTACACCTGAACAAAGAAAATTAGGTATAATGGTTATGGGTATTACATCACAACAAGAATATTTTACATTATTTGGTACTGGTAATAAAGAACCAGTTTTATTTCCTCATAAACCTCCACATCCATTATCATTTGGTAATTCTAGAGATATTAATAAAATTAAGATTAAAGAAATTGATCCATTAGAATTAGCTAGACAATTAACTTTAATTCAATTTAATTTATTTTCAAAAATTACAAGAACTGATTTATTAGGTAGAACATATAATTTCAATAAGGTTTTAAAAATGAAAGATGCTTTAAAAAATAAAAATATTATAAATTTTATTAATAATTGTAATCAAATTACTCATTTCACAGTTTGTATTATTATATCTAAAGTTAATATTAATGAGAGAGCAGAAACAATTAGATATTTCATTTTAGTTGCTGAACATTTAATGAGAATGAAGAATTTTTCAAGTATGACTGCAATTATTTCAGGTTTAAGTTCAACTTCAGTTAGTAGATTAAAGAAAACTTGGGATATAGTTCAACCAAATGCACTTACAAACTTTCAAAAAATGGATAATTTAATGTCAATTGGTAAAAATTATAGTGAATATAGAAATATGTTAAAATTTATTGATGAAGAAGATGATCCATCATTACCTTTCTTAGGTATGTATTTATCAGATTTAAGATTTTTTACAGATGGTAATCAAGATTATTTACACAATAATAAAACATTAATTAATTATAGTAAAAGATTTAATTTAATGAAAACAATAAATGAAATTTTAAAATTCAATTCACACCAATATAATTTTATTCTAATTAAAGATATTAAGAGCTTTTTATACCAGGCTTGGTCAGATCTGCCTGATGATGAAAGATTATATAATTTATCATTACAATTAGAACCAAGAATTAGTTTACTTCCTAATAACAAGAAAGCTGAAAGATCATCAAAGTCATCAAAAGGTAGTAAAGAAAATACTACTCCAAATTCACCACATAACTATATTCATCCATTAAGTGCCGGTAGTTCATCTGGTAAAAGAAGATATCATCCAAGAGCTGCTTATGGTATTTAGAATCTGTGATTCTTTCTTTTTTAATTCTAATTTTTATTTAGATTGTGTTTATATGATTGTTTTTGGTTTTGTAATTCAGACTATTTTTTATTTTCTTGTTTTTTATCTTTTATCTTTTAATTAATGACAGTTGTTTTTTTGATTTTACTTCTTTTTTTCTTTCTTTTCATCTTTTGTTTCATGTTTTTTTATGTTTTCCTGGCCCTGGTTTTTTATTTTATTTGATTATTTTTTTGTTACACTCCTTTTTTATTTAGTTTATGAGAGTTAACGTTAATTTAAAGACACTTTTACTTTACTTTTCTTTTCTTTCTTCATTTTGATTACCCTTTTATCATTTGTTAAAGTGTACTTTTTTTTGCATTTTTTCTTGATTGGTTTTGATTTTAAAAGTTTTTTTATAATTTTTTGAATTTTATTTGTTTCAAGTTAATAACTTTCTTATTCCATACATAATTACGTTTTACTTTTCTTTTCTTCTTTTTTCTACTATGAAATAAAATTCCAATTTATTGTTAGTTTTTAAAATTTAAAAATACACATTATAAATAATTATAAATAAAGTTTTTACTCCTAATTAATTATCAACAATTTGAGATAAAAAGTAAGCATTTAATTCATTTTTAAAATTCTTAGCATTATCAACCGATTTACTAAAACTTTTCTTAAATTCATCATTATAATCATTTAAATCTGAATAAACAGTTAAAATTTCATCTTGATCAGTAATATTAACTAATAATTCAGTTTCATTTTCTTTATTAAAATATCCACAAGAAGCCATTGATTTCAAATTCAATCCCGAATCAACCAATGCGATATTAATTGAATTTAAAATATTTGATAATAAATAAATAAATGAATGATTTGAATTCAATGATATTATTTGAATGAATATTTCAATTGATGATTTTGGATAATTTTTTAGTAATATTAAATTTTGATAATTTGTATAACAAAAAGATTCAATCAATGAACATAGTTCATTTCTATTTATTTCTAATGATTGTGTAGATTCTTCAGTATTAATGTTACCATTAGTTGATTGATTTAATGAATTTTTAGATTTAATTGATAAATTTTCAACTGGTATAAAATTACCAAAATTAACACCGATTTTTAAAGTTGCTTGATCATTAAAACTTCTTGTGAAATTTGGTCTTGGGCCATAAATTGATGTTATTATTATTGTTTTATCATTTTCTAAATATGATGAACCATTTGATGTTTTAATTAAACCTGTTTCTAAGAATAATTTTTGCTTATCATCTTGTTGATGTTGTTGTTGTTTTTGTTGTTCTATGTCTTCTTCTCTTGTAACAAAAACCAAAGGTTGAGCATTAGCAGGACCTAAATTTCTTCTTCTGTCTATAATATTCATGATAATCTGTGTTGAATAGCCCTTTCAAAGAGCAAAAGGGCCAAAACCATCAAAATCAAAAAATTCAAAAAAAATTCAAATATTTCAAAACGCCGCAAAAAAAGAACACACCACCAAAAGTTCCAAAACAACTATTTTCTTTCGATATTCGATATTTGAAGTTCTAAAGGAATATATTCAATTTCGAAGAATCAACTTGAAAAATAACATGGATGAAGATTTTTTTAGAGATCATTTAAGTGAACTTGTGGATTCATTTAAATCACATAGCACAGTTCAAGAAATAATGAAAAATCAACAGGCTTCAGATGCAATTGAATTTCTTCAAAAAAATGGTAAACCTGTTTTATTCACATTATCCACAGTTGCTGCAGTTTTCATTCTTTCAAAATTCTTATTCAAAAAAGATAATTCAGTTCAATCAAGAAAGATAAAAGCTAGTAAAAAATTAAAAAAGACAAGATTAAGATCAGAACCATCAACTCCAACTTCTCCACTTCCTAGAAAACTTAAGATTAGAAATCCTCCAAAGACAGAGCCTGCTGTTCCACTTGATCCGATTGAAGCAGCTAATCATCTAATTGATCAAATCACAACTGAATTTAAAGAAGAATATGAGGATGCTGTTAATAGATTTTTTACATCAGTTGATATTAAATATTCAAAATTGAATAATGAAAATAATGAACAAGATAATAATGATGAAATCAATTCAAAAAAATCACCAGAACCATCAAAGACTAGAGGATCATATAAAGAGAAAATGAGTTATCAATATTTATATTTTAATGAACATTTACTAAAATTATTAATGAGATTAGATACTGTTGAAACTCAAGGAGATGAAGCCTTAAGACAAAGAAGAAAAGATTCTATTAGAAACATCCAAAGCTTCTGTAAGAAATTAGATCAATACAAATCCAAGGTTGATGAATTGGCTAAGAATGGTATTGAATTTTGATTTTTGATTTTTGATTTTTAAAGTAGTTTTAATATAATGTTTTAATGTACATGTACATACTTCCCAAAACGGCAACTGTGCGGCTCGCTCGTTAGATTTTTTTTTTTTTAAATTTTTCAATTTTTTAATTTCCATTTATTCTTTTAATTTTAATTTTCATTTTTAATGTTCTTTTTTATCCTTTTGTAAACGATTTTCAATTAATTAGCTTAGCTTACTTATTTATTTATTTTTAATATCATATACGCATTTAACAAAAAATGGTTAATAAATTATGGGAATTGGATTTATTACAATATAAATTTCAAGATTTAAGACCACCTAGAATCAAAGATACAAGAAAAATAGTCAAATCTAAAAGATCAGATAAAGTCAAAGCAATCAATATCACTAAGAAAGATGCATTAATTAGAATTAAAGATTTACAATTGGAATTATTTGAAGAAAGATATCAATTAGTTAATCTTAAATTAAATCAATCATTAAGTAAATTTATAAAACAATCAATATCAAATCCAAAATTAAAAGAATCTGATAAATCTTCATATGAAGAGATATCTAAAAAGCAAGAACTTATAATAAAAGCTAAAGTTATTAAATTAAGTTCAAAAATTTATAAAAATATAATTAAAGATACAACAACTATAAATAATAATAAATCAGATTTATTTGAAAAAGATATTGAATTAATTAAATCTGAAAAACCAAATGAAAATAATTCAAAAGATGTTAATAGAATAATATCAAAATTATTTAATAATAATGAAATTAAAAAAATAATAGGAAAGTTTGAATTTAGATTTAAGATTATATTAGGTAGAGTTGAAAAACTTAAATCTGATAATGATGAAGAAAGTGGAAGTGAAAATGAACAAGAAAGTGCAGATGAAGAAGATGATGAAGAAGATCAACAAGTGGAAGAAGAATTTGAAGGTGATGATGAAGCAACTATTGATCCTGAAAAATTATATAATGCTTATAAAGATGAATTTGCATTTTCATCAGATGAGGAAGAAGAAGAAACTCAAGATAATGGATTTAAATTGGATCCTAAAATTAATTATAATGAAGTTACAGATGAGGAACCAAGTGATAATGAAGAAGAAGAAGAAGATATTGAATTAGATGATGAAAGTGATAGTGATAATGATTATGAAGAAAATAAGGCTCAAAAGAATAAATTAGAAAATGATGATTTCTTTTCATCTGATGAACCAGCTACAAAGAAACAAAAGAAAGAAAAAATTGTCTTACCAGCTTTAGCAGGTGGTTATTATTCAGGTGAAGAATCTGAATCTGAATTAGCAGATGCAGATAATGATAATATTGTTAAAACAGCTACAAAAGAACGTAAAAATAGAAGAGGTCAAAGAGCAAGACAAAAAATTTGGGAAAAGAAATTTGGATCAAAGGCAACACATGTTAAAAAAGAGCATGAAAGAGTTAAATCTGAAAGAGAACAAAGACAAATTGAATATGATGCTAGAGTTGTTAAAAGAGCTGAAAAGAAGAAGATATTTGATCAAAGAAAGCAATTTAAGGATGAAATGAGAGGTAAAAAACCAATAAATGATGAAAGTCCTGGACAATTACATCCTTCATGGATAGCTAAGAAGAAACAAGAAGAAGCACGTAAGAATGTTAAATTCCAAGGTAAAAAGATCAGTTTTACATAGATATATTTTTATATACATGTAAATAAAGTAATTTGAAACAAAAAAAAGGATTAAAATTAAGGGAGTGCTTACGTACTCGCTTACGCAACAAAATCTTTTTTTTTTTAAATTTTTGTATTTTGAACAATAGATGTTTTTTCAATGGATTTTTCAATGGAGTTAAAGGGTTTTTTTTGTTTTCTTTTTTGAAAAAAGGTTATGTTTTTAAGATCATTGAAAACTATACAGAAATCAATTAGACCTTATACTCTTTTAAATCATCGTATTGCAATGACATATTCAACTTCAAGTTTAAATACTCAAATTAAATTGAATGAAACTGAATCAAAAATAACTGGTTTATTGAAAGAATATACTGATTATTATAATAATAAGATTGTTGATAATTCTACGTTAAAACCATTAACTTTAAGAATAACTGGAGGTTGGGTCAGAGATAAATTATTAGGTAAAGAATCTCATGATATTGATATTGGTATAGATCATTTATCAGGTGAAGAATTTGTTTTTGGTTTAAAAGAATATGTTGATATTAAAGAATCTGAAAATGAAGAGAAATCAGTTAGAACACTGTATAAAATTGCTAAGAATCCAGAAAAATCTAAACATTTAGAAACTTGTACAACAAAAATATTTGGAATTGATATTGATTTTGTTAATTTAAGATGTGAAACATATACTGAAGAATCAAGAATTCCAACAATTGTAGTTGGAACTGCAAAAGAAGATTCTTTTAGAAGAGATGCTACTCTGAATGCAATGTTTTTCAATTTAACTACAATGGAAGTTGAAGATTTAACTGGTAAAGGTTTAGAAGATTTGAAAAATGGTATTTTAAGAACTCCATTAGAACCAATTAAAACATTTTTAGATGATCCATTAAGATGTCTTCGATTAATTAGATTTGCTTCAACTTATGATTTTCAAATTGAAGAAAATACTTTAAATGCAATGAAACAAGAAGAAATTAGACATATGTTAAAACATAAAATTAGTAGAGAAAGAGTTGGAGTTGAATTTAAAAAAATTATTGATGGTAATAATCCAATTTATGGTTTATCATTAATTAATCAAGTTAATTTTATTGATATTTTTGATTTTGGTGATAAAACTCATGTTAAATATGGTAAAAAAGATGATGATGTTTATAAATATTGTCTTATAAATGGTACTAGAGATTCATTAATTGATTTAACAACTAAATTACAATCAGTTTTAGATAAAATTCCAGAATATCCAGAATTAGAAAAATTATTAACTGATATTTATAATAATGATAATGATAATGATAAATTATCTTTATTTTTATCAATAATTTTATATAAATGGAAAGATATTAAAATGATACCAGAAAAAAAACCAGAATTTGCAACTAAAATAATTGTAATGGAAGGATTAAAATTAAGTTCTAAAGTTGCTAATTTAACAAGTTTAATAACATCAAATAGAGAAGAATTTATTAATAATTTTGAAAAGATTGATCAATTTAATAGATCTGATATTGCATTAAAATTAATTAAACCATTTGTTGAACATTGGAAATTAAATCTTTTAACAAATTCAATTATTTCAATTATTCAAAATCCAAATCAATTGAATTTAATTTTTACTCAATCAGTTAAATTATTATCAATTGTTGATAAATTGGAATTAAATGAAATTTATAATGAAAGACCATTTGTTGATGGTAAAGAATTAATGGCTATAATGGATAGAAAAGGTGGTGCATGGCTGAAAAAAATGAATGATGAATTGAAATTATATCAATTGAATCATCAAGGTATAACTAAAGATGGAATGATTCAATATGTTCATGAACTGAAAGCTTCTGGATCATTTTAATTTACAATAATGTTTTTTTTCTGTTTTACTAGTTACTTACTATATATTACTTTTTTAATGATTTTATTTATTTATTCGTTTTTTTTTTTTTTGCAAATTAATACATTACATTGAGTATTAAGTAATTAAAGTAAAGATTCTTGTATTTCTTGAAATATAATGATCGAGATAGGTAAATAATTTGAATTTTTAAAAAAATAAAGTTAAAAAAAAAACTTAATTCGTTGATATAATATTAACTAAAATAAATTAAAAGTGCATTTTGTATAAAAAAAAGAGAAAGAATAGAATGATATGAACAACCTAACTTAGATCTTTTCTTCAATAATACCATGTTTCCAGATAGCAATGAATGGAGTAACACCATCATCTCTATAGTTTAATAAAACAATCATTCCATCAGGGTCCATGGATTCACCAGTGAAGAATTCCCAGTCTTTGAAAGAACCAACAACTTTCTTAACGTATTTAGTAGCACCTTTTTCAAAAGCTTCAACTTGATCAGGAGCAGTTTCAGCTAAATGAGCTTTAACTTTTTTCATATAAGATTTAATATAAACTAAGAAAGATTTTTTATCAAAAGAAGTTTGTTGTAATCTGAAAGAGTAGACGACATTGTTGACGATTTCAACACCTTCTTCAACATCATCATCACCACCATCTTCAGCAGATGGATTAGCACCAATATCAACATCAGCACCAGCTTTGACCTTAATCATGGCACAATCAGCTTCATAGATAGCACCATCAATTAATTGAGGTTCATAAGCATCGGATAATAATTCGTCACCGGAAATGAAATCTTTGAAAATTAACATATTTAAATATTGATATTGGGTTGTATTTCTCTAACAATTACAGAAAAAAGAAGGTCAAATTCAAATTAAAGGTATTCATTTTTTTAAACGACTAAAAAAAAAAATTTCAACGTGGTTTCCTAATCGGGAAGTTACCCGGTCGTTTCTGGAGTTGTAAGGATTTGAGCAACTTGTTCTGCTACTTTGACGGTGTCTGTGGTCAGGATGGTGTTGGAAGAGGTGTCAGAGGAGAGAAGGGCATCTCTGTTTACTCCCTGGCCAATTTCTGTGTCTTCAATGAGTCCAGGAAGTATGCAATTCACTCTGATGTTCTTTCTTTTCATTTCTAATGATAATGTTTCTGTTAGTTTATTTAATCCAATTTTACTTATTGAATAAATAGATGTACCAGGAGTGGTTTTTTCAGATAGTATAGAAGAAACATTAACGATATTTGGATTTGATAATCTCATCATTGATCTTGCAAATAATTTAGATAATATTATTGGAGAAATCAAATTAACATTTAAAATAGATTGAATATCATCAGTTTTGGTATTTATAAGTAAACTATGTTGAGACATACCAGCACAATTGATTAAGATATTGATTTTTTTATAATTTGGATAATTTGATTTCATAAAATTTTCAATTTCAAATGGATTTTTCAAATCATAAACTAAATAATCATGATTATTTAATGATTCTTCAATTCCAATTGGATATTCTTTATTTAAATATTCAATATTGTTTTGTAATTTGATTTCACTTCTAGCTAATAATGTGACTCTGCATCCTTTAGATGATAAATTCTTAGCAATTGCAAATCCTAAACCTTGTGATCCACCTGTAATTAAAGCATGTTGATTTAAAAGTGATTTTGTTGAATTGGTTATTGAACTGTAGTATCGTAAATTTCTGAACATGATATTAAAAGTTAGATTCAGTGTTTTAATTTTAATAATTTAATATAATTTATAAGAAAAGAGTAGTAAATACTAGTAATTGTGTTAAATCTGTTTGTTTTGATCTCTGAAAATGTGTGGAGAAGTGTGCATCGCTCAATTTTGAACTCCGAATACATGTAACGAGTTCTCTATTAAAATTAGTTAATTAAAATGCTATTAAAATGCTATAAAATAAATAAAAATGCTATAAATAATTCAATTTCTAATCAATAAACAATTATTCTCTAAACTAACATCACTTTCAACATACTTAACTAATTCAACTTTAAATCCTCTTTCACTCATTGCAAATTTTCTAGATTCATCTAAAATTCTTCTAGTTTTCAAACCAATAATTTCACGTTGTTTAAAAGTCAAACCAGTAAAATGATCATCACCATCATTTTCAGTAAATCGAGGTTTAATTCCATTAGTTGCCCATGAAAACATTTTTCTCATATATTTGAAATTTAATTCATTTATTTTAAAATTTTCATTTAAAAATTTTTTAGATTCAGGTAATAAATGATCATAAGAACAACAATGTCTACAACACATAGCCACTAAAAAACCTTTGAAATTAAAATTACTATTTTCATGAGTATCTTTAATTGCATTAGCTAAACAACGTAATGTTAAATCAGTTGCAACACCACATAAATGTTTTGAAATACCAACATAATCAATGATTTCTTCTTTATTATTAATAATATTAAATTGATTAAAAGAATCAAATAATCTTAAATCTTTAATATCAGTTTTTAATCTTTGATAATCAATAACTTGATTATTTTTTTTAGTTATTTCAATATAATCTTTTTGAAATTTATTATCAAATTTTAATCTTGGTGATTCTCTATCAATTAATAAATATCTTAACTTATTTTTATCATTCAAACTATTTTCATTTTCATTAATTAATGCTTTATTTAAATATCTTGAAAATTCAGCTCTACCACAACCAAATTCAATATACATATTCTTAACACTAAACAAATCAGATTGAACCAATTGACCAATCAATGAAGATTGTTGAATAACATGTTTTTGATTAGTTAATTCACTGAATCTTTCTTCAAGACCTTTTTTATATTCAATTTTATTCAACTTCAAACCATCACCATCATGATCAACACCAAAGAATAAATCATACTGTTTCATAATCATATTCACAAATTGATTAAATTCATCATTATTAATTTCATTATTTAAATCAACAGTAACAGCAACGTCTTTAATATTATAATTCAATTCAAACCAATCACAATTCTTAATCTTATCCTCTAGTTGTAACTTAGCTTTGAATGTATTACAATGCTTAACATGATTTTTCAATTTATCTTCCCAAACAGTATGACTTGGATCAATTGTACATTTAATTCTTTTAAAAACTTTACCATTTCGTATTCTTGTAACTTGATTTTCATTCAAATCTTCGTTGTTATTATTAATTAATTTCATATGAGCAAAACAATATTTCAAATCACTACGAACTTGTAATCCACATGATCTGTTTCTTTTAGTATTAAAATATTCACATTTTTTAATTATTTGATTATTTTTAGTAGAATGAATTTGTTTTCTAATTTCTAATTTTGATTTTTTTATTGGATCATTATTGTCAGATACCAAATTAGATGAATCATCTTCTGTCATTTTTATATAATTTTATTTGTGTATGTATTGAACTATACATGCAGTACCGTATCATGGTTTTATTTTTATATTTTTCAGTTATTTTTTTTAGTATAGTCCAATTCTCAAGGCTGTGCTAAGGGTGGAGTGAATGATCAAATCAGATGATGTTCCGTCTTCGGATTATCGTGATCATGATTACTGATTACGAATTTATGAGATAGATGATTTAATTGATTAAATTGATGAGTATGGAGAGAGTATTCAGAATCAGAATTTATAATAGCTTGTTAATATTTGAATTAATCATTAACTCTTAATCTGTTAGTTGAATAGAATAGGTTGTCCTTTTAATTGGCCTTTTGAGCGAAGATAAGAATCAATCAATCATGTCTTCTGATGATTCATGATCAGATCAAATTACATTAAATTTTAATCGGAACCGATTTACTCCTTAATATTGAAAAAACAGTCGGAGAAGGAGAAGTTGTAAAACTTGTAATTGAAGATTTTGGAGTTAACGGTATACTGTACGTTAATTTGTTTTAAATAAATTATATCAACATGATTAAAATTAAAATCAAAAAAAAAGATAGTATAAAGTATAAAAAGAGATAAGTATGAAACAAAAAGAAAAAGAGACAGTAGAAGTAAAACAAATACAAAAATAAATAAATAAATGTATGTATGTATGAGATGAGATGATTGATGAGTCAAATGAATAATTCTTTTTATTTATTTGAACTTATATAGTTAAATGAAATTTAAGAAAAGAGTTAAAGAATTATTGTGAAAATACATTATAAATTAAATATAGTCTAAGGATATTAATTAATTGATTATAATTGATTATTTTTTTGGTTCATCTAATTTAACTTCTAAAGTTCTAACATGAGTTTCTAATTTTCTAATTGATTTTTGAAGAAGTAAGACATCTGAAACAACAGCAGAAGAAGCAGTTTTATATTCATCCATTAGGTAGAAGTAAGCAGATAAACCAGTTAATGAAACACCAGCAAAGAAACCAAATAAAACACCTTTAAAAGAAGATGAAGAAGCTGGTTTCACAGGGGTTGGTTTTGGAGTAGCAGCTATTGTTGAATTGAATCTTAGAGAGGATCTAAGTAAGGATTGGGTTGATTTTCTAGAGAATTGAGCTAACATTGTGTATGGGTTGGATTGGGTTGTAGGAAAGAGAAAGGAGTGTAGTAGTGGTAGTGGTAGTGGTTCAGTTGTTCAGTTGGTTGAAAGTAAATGCCTCTAATTGGATTGTGCGGGGAGATTACGTAAGCGCAGACCGGGGTTTGGCTGGTGGCGCGGGTGGCGGTGGCGTGGCGCAGTGGTGCAGGGGTGCTCAGGGCTGAAAAATTTTATGAGTTGAACAAATCAGAGAAAACACTAGATCAAGTGGTGGGAAACTACTTTATTGCTCTACTAGAATCAACAACTGAATCTTATCTATTATGGCTCCACATCATTCTTATAGACCAGAAAACGTCAAGAGACGTGCCGAAGATTTAATTAACGTCGGTCAAGATGAAGCTGCTTTACAAACTTTATATGATTTAATCACTTCAAAAAGATTAAGAAATATCGTTGTTTCTGAATTAGAACCTTTAGCTGAATTATTCTTAACTTTATCTGTTAAATTAAAAAATTCAAAATTAGCAAAAGATGGTTTACATCAATATAAAAAAAATGTTCAATCTTATGATGGTGGTATTGAATCTGTTGCTAAAATTACAAGTCAATTTTTAAAACAAGCTGAAAAATCTTTAAATGATGCTCATGATTCTGCTGAAAATGTTACTGTTCCATCAACTTCAACTTCTTTAGAAGATGTTGATGATGATGATGATGATTCAATCTCTTTAATTTCTCCTGAAGATATTTTATTATCTGCTGTTTCAACTGATGATTCAAAAGATAGATCTGATAGAGATATTATTGTTCCTTGGTTAAGGTTCTTATGGGATGCTTATAGAACTGTTTTAGATATCCTGAGAAATAATTCAAAATTAGAAATTGAATATTGTAATGTTATTTTCCAAGTTTTTAAATTTTGTTTAAAATTCCAAAGAAAAACTGAATTTAGAAGATTAACTGAATTATTAAGATCTCATTTACAAACTGTTTCTCAAAAACCTTCTGATAAATATATCGTTGCAAATCCAGTTGATTTATCAAATCCAGATACTTTACAAAGATATTTAGATACAAGATTAGAACAATTAAATGTTGCTGTTAAATTAGAATTATGGCAAGAAAGTTTTAAATCTGTTGAAGATTTCCATACTTTATTAATTTCTTCAAAGAGACAACCAAAACCAAAAACTTTAATTGAATATTATGATAATTTATCAAAAATCTTTGAACGTGGTGAAAATTATTTATTCCATGCTGCTGCAAAACAAAGATATTTTAATTTAATTTCTCAATCACCAATTGCAACTTTAGATGAAAAAAAACAAGCTGCAACTTATCAATTATTATCTGCTTTATCTGTTCCTCAATTTCCTTCATCAAATATTGATGAATTTAATAATAGAAAAAATAATAGATTAAGTTCTTTATTAAGTTTTAATCAAATTCCAACTAGAAATTCATTATTAGAACAAGTTAATAGTTTAAATACTTTATCATATGTTGATTCAAATTTAATTAAATTATATAATTTATTAGAAGTTGATTTTCATCCATTAGATTTCAATAAAAATTCAATTGAAATTTTAAATTATTTATCAAAAAATAAAGAATTTTTTAATCAATATTCAAAACCTTTATTAAATATTATTTTAGATAAATTTTTTAAACAAATTTCAGAAATTTATGATTCAATTAAATTAGATTTCTTAGTTAAATTAATTACATTTGAAATTGATGAATTTAAATTATCATCAATTGAAATTGAAAATCATTTATTAAATTGTGCTTCAAAGAATTTATTAAATGTTAAAATTGATCATCAATCAGGTGTTGTCTTTTTCAAATCAAATCCATTTGATAATAATGATAATGAATTTAATACTATTGAAACTCCAATTCAATTATCAACTTCTGATTTAATTAAATTCCAATTATCAAACTTGGCTAAAACTTTAAAATCTTCAATTCAATTAATTGATCCAATTTCAAATTCTGAAAAACAATTAATTATTAAAAATAATTTGTTAAGAGAAGCTAATTTAGGTTTTGAAAAAGAAAGAAATGATTTATTAAAGAGAGAAGAAATCTTACAAGATAGAAAATTAAAGATTAATGAATTTAAACGTAAAGAAGATGAAAGATTAACTAAAGAAAGATTAGAAAAGATTGAACAATTAAAGAAGGCTGAAATTGAAAGAATTGAAAAAGAATCAATTAAAAGAGCTGAAGATAAAAGAAATAAAGAAATTGAAGCTGCTAAGAGAGCTGAAAAGAAGAAGTTAATTAATGAAGTTAATGCAAAAGGTATTATTCAAGTTGATATTAAAGATATTGATAATATTAAAGTTGAAGATTTATTACAAAAACAAGTTGATAAATTAGAACAAGATAGAGTTGAATTAGAATCTAAACTGGATTCAATTTCAAAGAGATATGATTATATTGAAAGAGCTCAAAGAGAATATGAATTACCAATGTTACAAAAAGAAGCTGATGCTGCTAAAGGTATTGAATTACAAGCTTATAATGAAATGAAAGAAAAAGTTGTTTTACATGCTAAGAAAGAACATGAAGAAGCATTAAAAATTAGAAAAAGATTACAAAGAATTGTTCCTGATTATAATGTTTTCTTAACTAATTTGAAAGAAAAGAAAGCTATTGAATATGAAGCTGCTCAAAAAGAAGCAAATTTGAAACTTGAAAATGCTAAAAAGGAAAGAATTGCTGAATTTATTGCTAAGAAGAAGATTGAACATGAAGCTAATGAACAAAAGAGATTAGTTGAAGAAAAATTAGCTGCTGAAAGACAAGAAAGAGCTAAGAAATATGAACAACAAAAAGCTGCTCATAATCCTGATAAAGAAGAATATGAAAGATTATTAGAATTAGAAAAGAATGGTAAATTAACTTTCATGCTTAGTATGAAGATGAAGAAATTAAGAGCTCAATTAGAAGGTGAATCAGCATCAGCAACTCCATCATCTCCATCAAGAGCATCAACTCCAGTTGCTACTCATTCACCATCTCCAGTTTCTGGTTCACCGGCTCCAGCTGCTTATACTCCTCCATCTAGATCCACTTCTGCTTACACTCCTCCAGTTAGATCAGCATCTGCTTACACTCCTCCAGTTAGATCAACACCTCCAGTTAGACAAGATCCAGAAAGAGCTGAATATGAAAGATTATTAGAACAAGAAAAGAATAATACATTGAAATTCAGTTCTAAGAGAAGATTAAGAGATTTAAAAGGAAAATTTGGTGATAATTAGAATATAACTATTTATTTTACTTAGTTTTTTTCATTTACTTTTTTATAATATTTTTGTTTTAATTATAATTTCTTATTGATTTTTAAAATTGATTGTGTGTTACTGTAGTAAATTAGTAATAGAGTAAATATTTTACATTTTTTATTAGAATGTTATACAAAAATTTAAAGAACTTACAAAAAACAAAAAAAAAGAACATAACTGTTTTATACAGTATACTATTGCATTAATTCCAAATTTTTTATCATTCGTTCACCACCATCCATCAAACACTGAAATTCCCTAATTTGATTAAGACTATGTTTTCCAGAATGTTGATATAAATATTGCAAAAGATTAGTATTTAAAACAATCATTTCTTTAATTAATTTTGAAATTTTTGAATAATTTGGATTTTTTTTATTTTTAAATAATTTAAATAAAATATTTGAATTAAATTCAACTAATTTATTAAAATTTTCAATTAATTCTTTCATTTCAATTGAAACATTTTCTGTTTTTTCAGTTGTTATCATTTCTTTATGTTTTTTTGACATTTGTTTCAGTTGATTTGTAATTAATATTAATGTTTCTAAATCTGGTTTTTGTTCTTCTTCTTGTTTAGGTTGGTTTAATTCTTTAGGTTTAATAGTGGTAGATTCGGTAGTGGGACTCTTTTCATCTTTAGAACGTGACTGTTGATTTATCATGGTTGATAAACTTTGAGATAGTCTGTATGAATAACAGTAGGTTGTACAATAATCTTTTTTTAAATCAAATCAAATGATCAAATGATCCTTTTTGTTGAACCAGATGAGATCACAATACTACTTAATTGTACTTAATTTACTTGTAATTATGAAAAAATAGTAAAAAGCATCAATTAATCGAACCTATATATATAGAATAAAAATACACACATAAAAACCCAATAGAAATCAAATACTTCTTACAGATAAAGCAGATTTAAATCAAATCGTTTAACCGAATAAATCGAAACCCATATCTTCATCAGATTCTTCTTCATCTTCTTCAGCAGCAGCTTCAGTAGCTTCTTCTGGAGCAGCAGCGGAAGCAGCTGGGGCAGCAGCAGCATAAGCTTCTGGGTTAGCAATTCTATCCTTGATTTGTTCAGAACCTTCAAAAGTGTAATCAGTAGCAACAGATAAGGCTAAGATGTTCTTATAGTTGTTAATGATTTGGTGACCAACAGCTGGAACAGTTGGGTAACCAGAAGCTAAAGAAATTTGGGTGATAGTAGCAATAGCAGAAGTGAAATGAGCTAATAATTCATCATCAGTAATATCTAAGATAGTAGATGGGAAAACTTGACCATTATCATAAACTTGAACAATAACTAAACCATAAGTGAATGGAGAAATGTGTAACATGTTTAATAAAGAAGCTTCAGAAGGACCAACCTTTTGATCTCTAGTTAAAACCTTGAAATCAGTAGTAATTTCAATAGTACCTCTTTGAATTTTAGTTGGGACACCTAAAGCTTGGAAGAAGGAAGTTTTACCTGGTTCCATACCAGTGTTACCAGCTGGGACGAAAACATCTTCTGGAGCAATGGCACCAGCTCTAGCTGGAGCAGCAACCTTGTTATCTAAGATAGCATCTTTAATGGTTGGTAATTCATCGTTAGTGAAAATAAAACCAATGTTACCTCTAACAAATGGTAATAATTTTTCTAAGTCAGAATTTTCAGAAATTAAACCTCTCAGAGCTCTTCTAACCATGGTGTTTTTACCCATTAAGACAACAGCTTTACCTCTTAAGGATTTTCTGACTTCATGCATTTGTTGGGATGAAACATTATCAACACCAACAATGAAGACGGATTTGTATTCTTCAAATAATTGCTTTAATCTGCCGAAGTATTCGACTTTCTTTTCTCTTGTAGCTCCCATTTCGTTATTTGTGACGTTAGGTTGTTTAAAGCTAATGTAGATAGATTCTTCAAAAAGATCAAGAGAAGTTGGTAGTTGTAAAAAAAATCAATTGAAATTTTTCATTGACGCTTTTCCAAATTTTTTGCGTGCGAGGGTTAGGTCACGTGCGTCACGTGACCGGAGCAGGTCTTATTTCAGAGTGTGCATTAAAAGTATTAAAAGTACAAAATAAATATATATTAAAAGAACTAAAACTAATCGGATGTCTCTATTAATCCACTGATCACATCACGCATCGACTCAACACCCCACTGAACTCTAGCCTTCTGTCTTTTACCTTTCATAAGCTTACTAACTTGAACTTTATCAGTCAAAAAGAATTGTAAACCTTTAAGAAGTAATGTTTCTCCTTTAGATTTGGCTAATCTTTCAACCATGATTTTATCATTAAATTTCAAATCTTTGATTTTAGTTTTACCAGTAGCTAATCCTGAACCAAATGCTTTTTCTTCTGAATATTTACCAACAACATCAAAAAATGTAATTAATAAAATTTCCATAAATAATTTAGAATCTGAAGAAGCTGTTAAGAAATTAATATTCTTTAAAACATGTAAAGGTAATGAACCTTCACCAATTAAAGTACCATAAAGTCTACCAAGATTTAAAATCTTTCTTAATCTTTCATCATCATCATCAGCAGAACCTAAAATATTACTAGCTCCATCATCATCACCATCTAATTCTTTTAATAAATCCCATAAGTTAAATTGAAATGTTTTTCTCATTGCATGTTCTTCACATAATTTTTTAGATAAATAACCATAATAAGGATTATAAATTGGTTCCATACCTGTACAATGTAATAAAATATTTGGAATATCTCTTTGTTGAGTTCTCTTTAAATGTAATTTTTCTAATTTAGTAAATGAATCCATAAAATCACTAGCAGACATAATTGAAATAAATATGGCTCTTCTAATATCAGTATTCATTCTTTGTTGTCTAGCTAATTCAATCCAATTTGGTTCAGCAGTATCTAAAATATCATTAACTAATTCATCATTAACTTCATAAGTTTCAGTTTCATTACTATCTTCATCTGATTTACTTTTATCATTAGAATCAACACCTTTCCAAGCAGAACCAACTAACCACCATTTACCACGTTCTTCAACTTTTTCAATATCATCTAATGTAACTTTAATTGGTTCAGAATTTCTATTTGAATTAATTCTACTAATTTGTTTCTTCAATCGTATTATCATTTGAACTGAATTTTCACTTTCAGTATTCTTTGATTTATTATTCTTCAAATTAGTCATTGTATCAATTAAAACTCTAGTTCTAGTACTTGTTTTATGACCTTTATGTTCAGAATCTTTAATTGATTTATTTAAATCAGAAATAATTTGTTTCAAAGCAGTTGGATCATCTGTTCTCATTTTAGAACCACATGCTTTAACTAATTTTAATAATAATGCAGTATTTGATTCAGTTGGATCTTTAATTAATTTTTCAGAAACAATACCATAAATTAAAGGAGCAGCCATTAAATTTAAATTATAACAGTAACCAATTAAACCAATTAAATTAACAGCTTCTTTACCTTTAGCTAATGATTCATCTTTAATATACTCATTTAATTTCTCCACTAATGTCTGAATAGCATTAGCACCAAATTCAACACCTTGTAATCTATAAAGAGAAACAATAACAACAGAATATAAAATTAAGAAACTATCTAACATTGGACCTGAAGCTAAAACTGATTGATTCATAACTTTTAATAATGCTTCATTAACTAATTGTCTTGGATTATCATTATATAATTGATTTAATTCATTTATAATAGTCATTGAATTAGGTTCAGATAATTTATTTAATGGACCTTTAATTGATTTCATTAATTTTAACATTTGTTCACTTTCATTAGCAGATCCTTTTTCTAAAGCCATTCTTCTACGTATTGAAGGTGGAATATATTTACCAGTACCTTCAGTTGATTCAGAAGCAGTAATTGGAGCAACATATGGATTTTCTTTAACTCTTGGTGTATCAGAATCTTCATCAGATGATCCATCTTCTTCGTCAGATGATTGTAATCCTTGCATTTCTCTTATTAAAGCTCTATCTTCTTCATCTAAATCATCATCATCATCAAAATCATCATCTTCAAAATCGTCTTCTTCTTCTTCATATTTAGATTTCTTTTTTGATTTTTGTTTAGGTTCTTCAATTTCTTCTTCTTCATTTTCATCAAATCCAAAATCTCCATCATCATCACCAAAATCTAAATCAAGTCCATCTAAAAGACCACCAATTAAATCATCATCACCTTGTTTGTTTAAATTTTTATCTTTTTTAATACCTAATTTTTTAGCATAATATGAAATATCATTATCATCTCTTTCAAATAATTCTCTTTCACGCATAGATAATATTCTTGGGGATTTAGTTGTTGATTGTTTTTTAACTTCTTCTTCTTCTTCAGATGATTCTTGATCTTCTTCATCACTTTCAATTTCACTTTCTTCTTCATCACTACCTAAATCAGAGATTTCATCTTTCTCTAGATCATCTTCTTTAACAACTTTAAAATCAGGGGTCTTAGTTTTTCTCTTACCTTTAAGAGCCATTAATTGTTTCATAACATCTTGTTGTTCTTCATCCATATCATCATCATTATCACTTTCTTCTTCTTCTTCAGATGATTCTTCTTCTTCACTTGATTCAAGATCACTAACTTCATCTTTTTCTAACTCATCTTCTTTAACAACTTTAACATTACTATTTGATTTTCTCTTACCTTTAAGAGCCATTAATTGTTTCATAACATCTTGTTGTTCTTCATCCATATCATCATCATTTTCACTTTCACTTTCACTTTCACTTTCACTTTCTTCTTGTTCTTCTTCTTCATCATCTTCACTTGAATCAAGATCACTAACTTCATCTTCTTCTAATTCATCTTCTTTAACAACTTTAACATTATCATTTGATTTTCTTTTACCTTTTAAATTCATTAATTGTTTCATAACATCTTGTTGTTCATCATCCAAACTTTCAGTATCAGAAGAAGATAATTGTTCATCACTTTCAGAATCATCATCACTTAAATCACTAACTTCATCTTTTTCAAGTTCATCTTCTTTAACTATTTTTATATCATTTTTAGAAGTATTTCTTTTACCTTTTAAAGCCATTAATTTCTTCATGACATCTTCTTGATCGTCATCTAATTCTTCATCCATTTCATCATCATCATCATCATCATTTGATTCTGAATCTGAATCTGTATTTGTTGAAATATCATCACCTAAATCACTATCATCAATTTCATCTTCTAATTCTTTCAATTCATCTTCATCAACAATTTTAAAAACATCAGAAGTTGAATTTCTAATACCTTTTAAAGCCATTAATTTTTTCATAACTTCTTCTTGTTGTGCTTTTTCAAAATCATCTAAATCTTCATCATCTTCATAATAATTTTCATTGAATGTATCATTCTCAGAAGATGATGATAAATATTCTGATATTTCTTTAATTTCATCATGATCTGAAAAACTAACTGTTTTCTTCATCTTTTTAGGTTTATCTTTCTTATCTATTTCATCATGAACTTGATCTTGTTTCTTCTTCTTTGGTTTTTGAGATTTTTTTATTTTCTTAGATGATTGATTATTATTATTATTGTTGTTATCATGTTGAGTTATACGAGTTTTCTTTTTTGATTCTCTTTCTTGCTTTCTTTTATCTTTTCTACTAATTGTCTTTCTTCTTTTATTGAATCTACCATCAGTTTCATAATCCTCATTATCTCTAATTTGATCCAGCAATCCACCTGGGATATTTAACCCGTGTCTATTTCTCTTGAACATATTCTTAGATTATTGAAATACTTCCAATTAATTCAAGTAATCAATTAATTCAAGTAACCATTAATCACTATTTTTCACTATTAAAAAAAAATAAAAAAAGTTTTGTGAGTGAGCCGCACTGAGCACAGCCTTGGAAATGAATTGAAACAGATAAATTGATGGATTGGATTGGATTGGTTGTTTCTTCATTTGAACAAAATATATAATATATAATATATAATACAGATATGTTCAAGAAAGTCGATACTAAGCTGATAACTGACTGTGTGTTCTTAGTCGGAGCAAGTTTATCAATTTTTTATTTATTATCACATATTTTAAATGAAGAAACACCAAGATCAAAATCAAAAGAAGCAAAGAAAAAGGCAAAAGCATCATTAGAAAAATTACGACAAACTAATCCAAATTTAAAATTAGAATTAAATGAATATGAAAAAATCATTTTAGGATCATTTATACCACCTGAAGAAATTGGTGTTACATTTGAAGATATCGGTGGATTAGATTCAATTATTGATGATTTAAGAGAAAGTGTTATATTACCATTAACTGTTCCTGAATTATTCAATCAATATGGTTCTTTATTACAAGCTCCAAAAGGTGTTTTGTTATATGGTCCTCCAGGTTGTGGTAAGACTATGTTAGCTAAAGCTTTAGCTTCAAAATCTCAAGCAAATTTTATATCAATTAGAATGTCAACAATTATGGATAAATGGTATGGAGAATCAAATAAATTAGTTGCTGCTATATTTTCATTAGCTGATAAATTACAACCTTGTATTATATTCATTGATGAAATTGATTCATTTTTCAGAGAAAGATCCTCATCAGATCATGAATTAACTGCTATGTTAAAAGCTGAATTTATGACTTTATGGGATGGATTAGTTTCATCAGGTAGAATTATGGTTTTAGGTGCAACTAATAGACCAGATGATATTGATTCTGCATTCATGAGAAGAATGCCAAAGAGATTTGCTGTTACATTACCTAATTCTGAACAACGTGAAAAAATTTTAGAAAAAGTTTTAGGTGATTTAGATTATGATTTTGAATTATCTAAATTAGTTTCAATTACTGAAGGATTAAGTGGATCTGATTTAAAAGAACTGTGTCGTAATGCAGCAATTAATTCAACAAGAGAATTTATTAGAAAGAGTGTTAGAGAAGGTAAAGATTTAGAAACTATGGAAAACATATCATTAAAACCTTTATCATTAAAAGATTTTATTGATAATTCAACACCAAGTGATAAATTACTAAAGAAAATAGCTACTGTTAATCCAGTAGATTAATTTAATTACAGTATTATTAGTGTACATTGTATATAGATCAAAAACAAATTATTAATTAATAATAAATTCAGGAGTTTTTTTATTGTATTTTAATTTAATTTTAATTTAATTTTAATTTGTATCCATTTAAGTGGTGATAAACATAGATAGACTTCTATGAAAATATAATAATAAATTTTCCTATTAAAATAAATGGAGGATAAAATAACATTAATCTAGGCTTCGCTTTGAATCAATATACCACTGAAGAAAAAGTATATAGATCTTCGAAGAGGCCAGGGAGAACAACAAAACAAACAAAACAAACAAAACAAACAGTAAATGTACTAAGACATACTCCTGTATGAATATAGCATATTTATCGTTGTATATATTTGCTTGAAGTTGTCTTTGTATACGATTAAAAGTTCCAAAGGAAAAGAACAAGTTGTTGAATTTGTTGTGTTGAAAATTGAAAAAAAAATTTCTACAAGTTTAAGTGTGAGTACGTAAGCGATTACGCAATTACGCAATCTCGAGATTTAAAGGGTTTTTGACTTTTTTTATCTGTGTTAAAATAATAAAACGAGAGAGATTATTTAGAAAAAAATAAAAGAGAGTAGTTTAACAAGATGAGATAGTAAAAAAGTGTAAACTATTGATGGGAAAAACAAACAAAACAGAACAACAAGTACTAATGGGAATAAAATAAAATAAAATAATAAAAAGGGAGAGAGATCAATTTGGGGTATGTATGTATGCAATTGAATTAGATTCATGCAAAAAAAAAAAAGAATTGGGTAACATAATAATAAAAAGAATCGGAATTAAAGAGAGAATTAGCAACAATAATAAGTAATGAATAAATGAGGAATGAGAGTAGTTCGTAAAGGGACAGTTAAAACTGAAAATCCACTTTGTAAATAGTTAGCAAACGAAAAGAGAGACAAAACCAGCTTGCCAATACAAAAAAAAACAAGAAAACAAAACAAAAATAAATGGAGAATGGGAAATGATATCCAAAAAATAGTTAGGAATAAAAGCTGGAAAAATGGGGAAAATAATGTCCGGTAAATAACAAAATATTTGAAAAAAACAGGCAACACCCAACCATAGAACTAAAATGTAGTAATGTTTGTTTGAAGAAAACAGGGATGAAAAAGTAAAAGGTTAACAATGAATGAATGAACTGGAAATAAAAAGTAACAATGAATTAAAATTAACAGATATAATAATTATAACAAATACCACAACAACACCATATATAGAAAGAAAATGATGATAATAAAACAACAATTAAATAATTAAATAATTAAATAATTAAATAATTAAATAATTAATTAAATTAAATTTTAATGCCGAGTTGAACGATGAAGACGTGAACTAAAACGACTTAATTTCTTTTGACTTTTATCTAATGATTTTTTAACATTATTATCTAAAGTTTCTAAAGAACGAGATAATCTATTTTGATGAGAATCAAAAGGAACTATATCCATTCTTGAATCAATTAAATTGAATTTAAATTTCCATAAATTTTGTTCTTTTAATAATCTAATTAAAACATCAGAAAATGTTTCATTAACACCATTATTCAGTTCTAAATTATTTAATGTAATAACAAATGAATTCCATGATGCACCAACTAATTTTTTTAATATTTCATTTTTTGAAAATAATAATGAATGAGTTGATGAAAATTTATCATTAAATATATCAATATAAGCTGATTTTTTAATTGAAATGATTTTACCATCATATCTTTTAATTTTATCAACATAATCTATATTAAAACATTCTTTTAAATCTTTTTTATGATGATTATTATGACTATTATGAGATCTAAAATTAATTCTTCTTGATTGATTAATATTTGAAATACTAAATAATTCAATTGGATCTTTTAAATTTGATTTATTATTATTATTTTTTTCATTGATATCATCGACTGGATCTTTTAAGAAAGTAATTTTATAAATAACATTTGATAATTGATTAATTATATCCATTAATCTATCATCCATATTCCATAATTGTAAATTTAAACCTAAATTACAATGTCTTGATCTTTTTAAACAATCAATTTTTGGATAAGAATTTTGTAATTTTAAAATCATTAAATTTCTTGGAATTGGTAAAATACCTTGAATTTCAGCATTTTCCAGATGTAAAACTCTAACTGAATTTGGAATTGTTTTTAATGTAGTTGTACCAAATCTATCATTTGATAAACATAAATATTTCAGTTGTTTTAAACCAGAAAAATCTAAATTGATTGGTTGTGAACTTAAACATGAATTCCAATTTAAATTTAATCTTTTTAATGAATCTGATTTTAAAAATAAAACTTGAGGTGAGAAAAATCTGAAAATTGTAACTTCTGATAAATTATGAAAATCATTTAATTCAACACCTGAATCTTGTTGTTCTAAATTTGTATTTGAATTTGAATTAAAACCTAATTGAATTGATTTAAATAAATGACGAATTGGTTTTAAAGCATTTGAACATTCAACCCAATTATCAGTAAAAGTACATTTTTGATTATTTAATTTAGGACGGAATTCTAAATTAACTTCATTATGGAATTTAGCTTGTTTTGCAATTTTCATACAAATATCATTATTATTTTCATTATTTCTTGATAATAATTCATATTCAATAATTAAATCTTCTAAATTCAAAATTGAATTATTTTCTAAAATTGAATTTATTGAATTAATTGTATCATAAGTTAATAATTCATTTGTTGAAATAATAATTTTCTTTAAATTAATCATATTTAATAGAATTTCGGAATTAAAAAATTTAATATCAGTTTTAAAATTATTAACTTTTTTTAACCATTTAATTTCAGTACATGATGAACCAGTTAAAGTGCAAGCATCTAATTCAATATTTTCAGTCATTTCAATCATTTGAGATAAACAATCATAGTTTTTAATTGCTTCAGCAAAAGGTAATAAATAATCATATAAATCTAATTCAATTACAACAGTTTTGAATTTCATATTTTTTTGTTTCATATAATTAACTAAAGTTTTTAATTGAGATCCATGAATTGGAGATGAATTTGGTTTATCAACACAAACCACATAACCATCAGATTGTTTATTATTTTTTTCAGTATTATAAGATATTTTAAAACGATTTGAAATTATTTGTAATATAAAATGATCTAATTCAGGTATAAAACCTAATAAATTAATGATTTGATTCATATCATTAATTTCTCCAATAACTAATTTCCAAATTTCTAAACAAATATCTAATGATAATTGATTTAAATTAACTAAATTTTTAAATTTAAGTAAACTTAGATTTGAAAAATGTTTTGAAACTGCTTGTTCTTTTTGTAATTTCTCATTGATTAGTTTAACTTCAGGATCTTCTTTACCTTTTTTGAATTGTTTTAATAATAATAATGGAGAAACAGCTAAATCTTTAACTGAAGATAAAACTATTTTAGATTCTGATCTTTTAATTAAAGAATTGGTCGTCATTAACATTTTTGAAGTCATATTATTGATTTTGATTATATAACTTATTTAAAGCCAACTAAACAAGTGGCTTTTCTCTTTTATTTTTTCAAGAAGTAGGGGGAAAACTTATATGATGAAGTAGAAAAGATAAAAAGTAAGTGACAGATGATAAAGTATTTAAATTAAGAAGAGAGAAATAAACAAATATAAAAGGACAGATAAATTAAATTTGTTGATATTTATATTTGAAGTGTTACTATGGGCCTTATAGCTTAGTTCGTGTTAGTCTGAGCTGGGGATTATATAGCAAGTTGAAACGGGTGAAGGAGGCGGGAGAGAACAAGTTGGGATGGAAAGGGGATCGATGGGATTTGAATTGAAGTGTGGGTTATAAGAGAGATGAAGTGGGAACAGACCACAGAAGTAGCAACTGGAGGATTTAAATAAATATCTTGAGCAGGAAGTAGGAAACAGCAAGATTGCAGGAAAAGGGAAACGAAGAGGAAAACATTATCCCCCAAAATAAAGGTCTAAAGTGGATTAGCGCAAGAGCTAAAAGAGAGAGCTAGGTGGCAGGTGGCGCGGGTGGCGCGGGTGGCGCTGCTTTCTGCACCTTTTTACTAGGTGCCATTTGGATGATTTAACTGGCCATTTGGATGATTTGGCGGTAGATTCAAGATTTACTGAACTGATTCAATTATCTTTCTTTCTTTCTGTAGAACTTATCATCCTTTCTCTGGTCCAGGCTAGACGAGTTCAACTGTTTTGTAACCAAGGTTTTCCATTTCTCACTGCATTCGAGAGATATCTATAATCATCTTTAAACGACCAGACTAACTTAGACCTACTAAGTACAATTAATTAAAAGAATTGGAATATAATTCTAGAGTAACTTTTTATATTTAAATAGTGAATATGGTCGATTCTAGTATCTCTATTAATTTGTTCATTGTCATTCAACTTTCGAAATCCTTTTTTATTCGATTTAATTCCTCCTTTAAACCTTCTAGATGATATCGATCATCTTTAGTATGGGATAAAGGGAATGGTGAATATGAATTTCATCAAACCATCATCATCAGATTAATCATATCAATCTTATCATGAATCATGATTCTGATATACTA